>CM056050.1:10692437-10933013 GCA_029574335.1 Rana kukunoris
TTATCATTGTCAACATCAGATCATGGGCAGTTATTCTAGCACCATACCTCCTCTGTAAATCTAAATTGGTAACCTTTAAAGGCTTTTAAAGTGTTGCCTATGGATAGGAAACTTTGGCCCAGATTCAGAGAGAATTGGATTCTCGTATCAGAAATACACTACGCCGCCGTTTCTTACCTGGCTCTACATGGAATCCAGGTAGATTTTGTCCAGTAAACGACGGCGACGTAGTGTATTTCTCCCGTCGCAATCCATATAGACGAGTAGGGGGCGTGAAGGATTTAAAATAGGCGCGTTCCCGCGGCGATCGAACTGCGCATGCTCCGTTCGCAAATTTCCCGCCGTGCATTGCGCGAAATCACGTCGTTACGTCATTCGTTGTTTGAGTAGCATCGTTTATGGACATTTCTATTCCCGAACGAGTTACGTAAAAAAAATAAAAATTAATTAAAATCGACGCGGGAACGACGGCCATACTTAACATGGGTTACGCACCGTTAGACCAGCAAAAAGCTGGTCTAACAGTACGTAAAAAACCCCAGACGTAAGCGATTGCGAAGACCGCTCGTATCTTCGTGGATCGCCGTAAAAACACATTTGCATATCCCGACGCATCAAAACGACGCGAACTCCTCCCAGCGGCCGCAAATATATCGCAGCGTAGATCCGAAGGTTTACGAAGACGTAAGCCTCTCGGATCGAAGCCCGAAGCCGCCGTCTCATGGTTTGAGGATTCAAACTAGTGATACGGCGCGCAAAATTTGAAATGACTCCTGTCTAACACCAGTTAGACAGGCGTAATTGCTTTATGAATCTGGGCCTTTATGTCCTATATCGCCATTGCACGGGCGTGTGTGATTTTAAGGCGTGACATGTTTGGTATCTATTTACTTGGCATAACTTCATCTTTTATATATTTTTTTAAATTTGGTTATTGTAGTAAAATTCTAAAAAGTGTATTTTTTAACAAAAAAAACAATTTGTAAAACTGCTGCACAAATAATAAAAACCGACCAATTTATTCTCCAGGGCCTCTGCTTTAAAAAAAATATAATGTTTGCGGGTTCTAAGTCAGAAAAGGCCCAGAATAGAAGTAGTTAAAAGCCCCCCCAGTGAAATCACCTGCAAAGACAATAGAAAAATAAAGTCGTTGCAAAAAAAAAAAAAGAAAAAGAAAACTGTCTAGGCTTCCAACGTTTTCAGGAAACGTCATTGTGTCTCACTGCTGCCTGCTAGGCTTACTGGGTGCTCAAAATCTGACAGAAATGCACTCTATCCCATTGCAGGTGCCCACTCCTACCAGTGGCGGCTGCTGCTCAAAATGTTGGGGGGGGGGGCGCAAACAAACTAAAAAATACAGAAGAATACTGGGAAAAAAAAACATCAATTGCAGCCTCACTGTGCCCATCAAATGCAGCCACTGTGCTATCAATTGCAGCCACTGTGCCCATCAAATGCAACCACTGTGCCGATCAAATGTAGCCACTGTGCCCATCAAACGCAGCCACTGTACCCATCAAATGCAGCCACTGTGCCCATCAAATGCAGCCACTGTGCCCATCAAATGCAGCCACTGTGCCCATCAAATGCAGCCACTGTACCCATCAAATGCAGCCACTGTACCCATCAAATGCAGCTACTGTGCCCATCAAATGCAGCCACTGTACCCATCAAATGCAGCTACTGTGCCCATCAAATGCAGCCACTGTGCCATCAATTGCAGCCACTATACTATCAAATGCAGCCACTTTGCTCATCGAATGCTTTATATTCCTCCGCTACAGCCCAGGTTAGGTATAATGGCCACCTATCGAACACCTACCCAATATCAAATGGAACCCGCCAGGGTTGGCCTTCATCACCTTCAATTTTTGTTCTTACCCTGGAACCTCTACTACAGCGCCTCAGCTCTAATCCTGCTATCAAAGGAATTAAAATTGATCAGACTACATACAAATTTGCAGCTTTTGCCGATGATATTCTTTTATTCCATACAGAACCTCACATAACATTACCTAACATACGCACTGATTTCAGCACGTTTAAGAATATGACAAGCCTCCAGATAAATCTTGCAAAATCGGAAGCATTGAATATATGTCTGGATGCAGATACAATATCTAACTGTCAATCTAACTTTCTCTTTAAATGGAGTCATGACTCGATCACTTATCTGGGAATATAAATATTAGGGTTGTCCCGATACCACTTTTTTAGGACCGAGTACAAGTACCGATACTTTTTTTCAAGTAGTCGCCGATACCGAATACCGATACTTTTTTTAAACGTGTCCCCATATGCAGCCATGTCCCCCCACATATTGCAGCCATGTCCCCCCACATATTGCAGCCATGTCCCCCCATATATTGCAGCCATGTCCCCCCACATATTGCTGCCATGTCCCCCCACATATTGCTGCCATGTCCCCCCACATATTGCTGCCATGTCCCCCCACATATTGCTGCCATGTGTCCCCCCACATATTGCTGCCATGTGTCCCCCCACATATTGCTGCCATGATGTCCCCCACATATTGCTGCCATGATGTCCCCCACATATTGCTGCCATGATGTCCCCCACATATTGCTGCCATGATGTCCCCCACATATTGCTGCCATGTGTCTCCCACATATTGCTGCCATGATGTCCCCCACATATTGCTGCCATGATGTCCCCCACATATTGCTGCCATCATGTCCCCCACATATTGCTGCCATCATGTCCCCCACATATTGCTGCCATCATGTCCCCCACATATTGCTGCCATTGTGTCCCCCACATATTGCTGCCATCGTGCCCCCCACATATTGCTGCCATGTGTCCCCCACATATTGCTGCCATGATGTCCCCCTACCTGATGATGATGATGATGCCGCCACCGTAGATACAAAGCTGCCGCAGTGAACATTACATGCAGCTTTCGTTTTTCAATAGTTGTTTTCCCTATTGCGCGCCCTGTGTAAAGGACACTCCCTCTTGCTCGTGATTGGACAGATCCGTCCAATCGCTAGCAAGGGGGATTGTCCTTTACACAGGGCAGGCGATAGGGAAAACAACTATTGAAAAACGAAAGCGTCATGTAATCTTCGCGGTGGCGGCTTTGTATATACGGCGGCGGGGTCGGCGACGGCGGCGGGGGCGACGGCGGCCGGGGGGGGCGAAGTATTCTATTTGGGAATAGGGGGTATTTGCGGGAGTACAAGTACTCCCGCAAATACTCGGAATCGGTCCCAATACCGATACTGGTATCGGTATCGGGACAACCCTAACAAATACCCACACGCCTCTCAAACCTATATTCTAAAAACTTTCTACCGATTCTTCAAAACATTAAAAAAATTCTTCTCCTGGTTTGGTAAAGCTTCCATAATCAAAATAAACATTCTTCCTAGAATATTAGATGTCCGTCAGGCAATACCTATATAACTTCCAAAAGCCTTTTTTGCCTCTATTTGTCAAGCCTGCTCTTTGTTTATATGGAGAAATGTACGACCCGGGAATAAGCTTTGAAAGACTTACATTGCCCAAACTGAAAGGAGGCATAGGTCTTCCAAATATTACCAAACATTACTGGGCTCGCCATCTGGCTAGAATTATAGATTGGAATGTTCATTCTACCACCAAAGCATGGGTAAACATTGAACATGCTTTTTCTAAATTACCTCTGCACCAATTACCATGGACATCCACTTCTCATATACCATTAACATGCAAACTACATCCTTTCATTGACAATACAGGCATACCCCACTTTTAAGTACACAATGGGGTTTACTTACTAAAGCTGGAAAGTGTAAAATCAGGCTCACTTCTGCACAGAAACCAATGAGCTTCCAGGTTTTATTACCATACTTAATTGAACAAGCTGGGGTTAGAAGCTCATTGGTTTCTATGCAGAGGTGATCCTGATCTTGCGCTTTCCAGCTTTAGTAAATAAACCCCATTGTGTACTTAAATTTGAGGTATGCCTGGTACTCTACGAATATTTAAAAAAATCTAGATTACATAAAATCTCCCCCACTATATCCCCTAAGGCCGCGTACACACGATCAAACTTGTCTGCTGAAACTGGTCCGGATATGGAATGGATTTGACGCATGCGTGGAAGTATTTTACTTCCTGGATTGGTGACGTGGCGGCGTCAACATCACCGCCAAGTCACCGCGTTGTCCGTCCGAGGAGATTTTGGTCCGATGGTGTGTACACGCCATCAGACCAAATATCCGAGGAGACATGTCCGCTGGAAACGGTCCGTCGGACATGTTTCAGCGGACACGTCTCCTCGTCTGTACGCGGCCTAACTGTTGAAGATGTACAGATCAAGATAGTTCACTGCTACATATACTATTGTCCTGACCCAAAATTCAAACATTTTGAATGGAAGTCCATCGCCTAAGGCCTCGTACACACGATCGGACATATCCGATGAAAACGGTCCGCGGACCATTTCCATCAGATATGTCCGATCTGGAGTTTGATCCGATGGCGTGTACACACCATCGGATCAAATTCCCCGCCGGCGGACGGCGCGGTGACGTGGCGGTGACGCGGCGGTAACGTTGACGCCGCCACGTCACCGCACCAGGAAGTAAAACACTTCCGCGCATGCGCCGAATCCATTCGGCGGCGGCGCGGCGGCGGTGCGGGACGACATGTCTGCTGGTAAGTGTACTAACCAGCAGACATGTCGGGCGGACAGATTCCCACCGGATGGATTTCAAAGCATGCTTTGAAATCTGTCGGGTGGACAAATCTGTCCGCTAGCCCATACACACGATCAGAGATGTCTGCTGAAACGGTCCATCGGACCGTTTTCAGCGGACATATCCCCTCGTGTGTACGAGGCCTTACTTCTCTAATTACCACATACCAAACATACATACATACCCACATACCCAAAAGATTTTTTCCCCCACATAAATGCTTTTACATCACTCATCCGCCCCCAAATCATGATATAACAAATCCTAAACTTTACACTTATTAAATGCTGCAAAAATTTGTTTTCCGACAATGGAAAACGACTAATCCCCCAACCATTATAGATACGTTCAAACGCATTAATAAAGTGGCGAATATGGCAGAACTGATTCATCAATCCAGAGACACCCCTACTAAACTTCAGAATACATGGTCCTGTTGGCACCACTTTATAACATCTAATGAATATGCCCAACTGACTTCTCAGTAAGACTCTGTTATAACTATATGTTGAGTCGGAGGGGGAAGAAAAAAACCCACCTTACTTATCCCTACATGTTCCTTACCTCATATTCCTGAATATTTTTACCCCAACCCACAATTACACTATTGTCTACAACAAGGGTGCCCAACCTTTTGAAGAGCGAGGGCCACTTAAGCAACTTGGTAACCAGTAGAGGGCCACAATGAGCGGAGCGGGCGGATGACAGGTCACGGCTACTCTATAGGCCCTCCTATCCTCCCAGATGAAAGGGGATGAATTCTCTTCTGTTTTTCAGATTGGAGGTAGGTGGGCGTAAACGGAAATCTGTCGCTCTATAGAGGTAAATTAAGTGTCCCATTTGATCGGGGCGATCATGTGAAAAGTGCCTAAGACTACTTTCACACTGATGTGCTGCGATTTACCCACACCACAGGTGCAGCGTAGTGCACCTGTGTCTATCCTGCGAGGTAGCAGAACTTTGCCATAGACTCCACCTGTGGCAAAAGCCGGCGCTGTAGAGGAAGCATCGGCTTATGGGGCTCTGCTCTGCAGCCGCTTTCTTCCTCTACCACCAGCTTCATTCACAACACTGATGCTGTGGTATGGCGGGTCGGCAACCTGCGATCTGGGCTTGCCAACCCTCCATTCCAGAAAAGGAGGTCACGGGCCAAATCAGAGGGCTCCGCGGGCCAAATGTGGCCCCCGGGCCACTGGTTGGCCACACCTGGTCTACAATGACACATTTAATATTCCTCAGACATCAAAATATTTCCCCCTACCGCATCTCTACCTAATTTTTTTTTATTCCCCATGATTTCTTAAAAGATATCCCTTACATCCCGAGTTAGAATCCCCCTATGTTCCTAGTTTCTCACAATACTCATACCAAATTTTCCCAACTCCAATGTTAGACTTTCATGATTAGGAAATTAGCCAATTTACATTACAATATTCGATAGGGATTTGCCGAGATCGCAACCCTACGAGATGTATCCACTTGGTTCTATAACTGGTCTTCAACATTCGTAGATGTTATCTATAAATATATGCCACATTGAAATTGTTGTTCAATGATTTCTTTCTTCACATATCTAATACATGTTTGTTTATAAATCTGATATTACTATCTGTTTATATGATAATGCTATTGTATTTATATGTTTACCATTAATTTACATCTCCGTAATACACAATTTGTTATACAATAAAATCTTATTGCACAAAAAAAGTTTTCAAATGATCCTATCTTTCCTATCATGTTTTTATTGGTAAAGAAGAGTTAATTAAGCTAATCTAGATCATTGTTATTTTTTTTTACTAATGAGGCAGAGAGCAGCTGTAACAGGTTACAATCCCACCGGATTTACGTTTTTCAGTTTCTGCAAGTCCAACTCTGTGTTTCTCCACAATGCAAATCCCAACCAGGGACACATTCCTACAACAGCTATATAAACTCAGCTAGGCAAGAGTGCATCATTCAGCAGATCTACTAAAGAGAAACAAAATGCATTAAGACTGACCATGCAGGGCCAATGAAAATTAGATTTTTATTTTTACTTGTCTATATGATGTCCAGATTTTCGAAATTTCACTATCTGGCCTTTTGGCAGGCAATAAATATTAGGCCATGATTTCTTCAGCACAAAACACCTCATCGATAATCACCAACTTTGTTCTTGTTGGACTTATTGAGATGGAATCATTTAGATACTTGTATGCCCCTCTTGCCTTTGCATTATATGTTATCACAATGGTAATATGTTTAATGATTGTTTACGTAACCCAGGCAGAATAAAGCTTGCACGAACCTATGTATTTCTTTATAGGTCACCTGGTTTTCAATGTCATGGTTGGAAGTTCGGCTTCCCTGCCCAAACTATTCATTGATTTGTTGGCTGAAAGTTCAACCATCTCTCTCTCTGCATGTCTCTCCCAGGCCTTCTTTATTCAGAGTTATGCGACTGTCAAAATTTTTGCCTTTACTGCTATAGCATGCGATCGTTTTTTGGCTGTAGGACACCCTCTGAGATATCATTCTATCATGACGAACCTGACGTGTGCAAAAGTGATCATTGCCATATGGATTTTTGCCTTAATGGGAATAGCAGTGAGTGTTTTATTAACGGCAAGACTAAACTTTTGTGCTGTTAACATTAAAAATGTGTATTGTGAGACCATGTCCCTTCAACTACTGGCCTGTGGTGACATAACGATTAACTTTATCTATGGAACAACTTGGACCTTGTTCTTTGTGATTGGCTGCATGCTTGTAGTAATTTACTGTTACATAAGGACGGTTCTCATTTGTCTTAAACTTTCTGGGGAAGCCTCTCAGAAAGCGATGTATACTCTGGTGACTCACATTGTGGCCTTTTCCATTTTCATGGTTGGAACAATGTTTGTTGGATTTAGGTACAGGTTAAACGGTGGTTCTCTGTCAACAGTTGCTCACATTACCATCGCTATGAGCGGTTTGAGTTCCTCCATTGCGGTAAACCCTCTGATTTATGGAATAAGGACTGAAGCTCTCAGAGTCAAAATTGTGCAAAATTTGCACAGATGTTGGAGAAAATTTAAATAATAGATAGACAATAGGTTTACAATCAGTGTTTTTATAGTTAATCATCACATGAATGTTTCAAGTAGTACAATTTGTATTATTGCTTTCATCATTTAATATTCATGGCTTTAGAGGTCTTAAATGACTCCCTATGAACTCATCTGTCTGTTATTCTGGATGTCACCAAAAAGGTTTAACTACTTGTTTTACGGCAGAAGGTTGGCTCCCCTGCGCGAGAGCCCGTAGCTCTACGTCGGCTCTCTTGCAAGTCACTAGGGGCGCGCACGCCGCCTAGAGGCTCGTGCGCCCTCCACTCGCCCCGAGGCCTGAGCGTGTGCCCGGCGGGCGTGATCGCCGCTGGGCACCCGCGATTGCTCGTTAGAGAGCGGGAACCGGGAGCTGTGTGTCTGTAAACACACAGCTCCCGGTCCTGTCAGGGGGGAAATGCTGATCTTCTGTTCATACAATGTATGAACGGAAGATCAGTGATTTCCCCATGTCAGTCCACCCCCCCTTCAGTTAGAACACACCCAGGAACATACTTAACCCCTTCCTCGCCCCCTAGTGTTAACCCCTTCACTGCCAGTGGTATTTTTATAGTAATCCAATGCATTTTTATAGCACTGATCGCTATAAAAATGCCAATGGTCCCAAAAATGTGTCAAAAGTGTCCGAAGTGTCGGCCATAATGTCGCAGTACCGACAAAAAATCGCTGATTGACGCCATTACTAGTAAAAAAAATAATATTAATAAAAATGCCATAAAAATACCCCCTATTTTGTAAACGCTATAACTTTTGCGCAAACCAATCAATAAACGCTTATTGCAGATTTTTTTAAGTATATGTAGAAGAATACGTATCGGCCTAAACTGAGGACAAAAAAAATGTATATATTTTTTGGGGATATTTATTACAGCAAAAAGTAAAAAATATTATTTTTTTTCAAAATTGTCGCTCTATTTTTGTTTATAGCGCAAAAAATTAAAACCGCAGAGGTGATCAAATACCACCAAAAGAAAGCTCTATTTGTGGGAAAGAAAGGACGCCAATTTTGCTTGAGAGCCACGTCGCATGACCGCGCAATTGTCAGTTAAAGCGACGCAGTGCCGAATCGCAAAAGGTGCTCTGGTCTTTGGGCAGCAATATGGTCTGGGGGTTAAGTGGTTAAACAGTGATGTATGGTGGGATAGACCAGTGCTAGAAAGTGTGTTGATAGCCTTTTTTATGAAGCAAGCCCTGCCTGCATTAAAGCGGATCTCCACCCTAAAGTGAAGATCCGCTGATCGGAACCCTCCCCCCCTCCGGCGTCACATTTGACACCTTTCAGGGGGGAGGGGGGTGCAGATACCTGTCTAAAGACAGGTATCTGCACCCACTTCCGGCCCGCAGTCTCGGGCAAAAGACAGGCTTTTCCCGTTGTGTGCTGGGAACACTCGGCTCCCAGCACACAGCGGGAGCCAATCGCCGGGCGCAGCGCGACTCGCGCATGCGCTGTAGGGAACCGGGCAGTGAAGCCGCAGCGCTACACTTCCTGGTTCCCTCACCGTGGATGGAGGGGGGAGCAGCAGGGTGACGAGCGATCGCTCGTCCTCTGCTACGGACGCCGCTGGACTCCAGGACAGGTAAGTGTCCTAATATTAAAAGTCAGCAGCTGCAGTATTTGTTGCTGCTGGCTTTTAATATTTTTTTGAGGTGAACCATCCGCTTTAACTTAACCCAAATAATCTTACCTATTGCCAATGTGACGAACCCTTGTCCTCAACAGAACTTTGTCCCCCGTAAATGCTTCCCTTTTCCAGAACCAGCACTATCCAAGACTCTAACCCACCCAGTCACAGTACATCAGGAATAGCCTTATTTAAGATCTTACACAAATATATACACAAGGATGACAATACAAACTGTAACCAGAAACCTAATTAATATGAGCTAATTATCTAATCCTTTAGACAACCTTAGAAAACCTTCTCACAATGGCAGAAGCTAATTCTAATTAACAATACAAACAGTGATCCCCCCTCCTCAGCCTAGTAGGCAACAAACTATAGTAGGAGTAGACTGTTCGAGACTGTCCGAGGCCTGCGATCAGTTCTTTATATATATAATCTGGGAGATATTGTGGATAAATATTACTGTTATATTTAAGTAACCACCTTCTCATTGTCCATCAAACAGCTGTCCATCATTTTTCTCATTCACCCTGTGTCTCTAATGGACACAGGGTCGGTTAGACAGGTGTATGGGGAGCTGAAACAAGGGTTTCCCAACCTCTCCAAGGGTTTTTTGGTTCCACGGCCCTCCCATCACAGCTAACATGAGGTCATCTTGAACCCTATGGTAACATCTGCTGGCTCACTTGATTGTCCTTTACTTAGTTCAATCCAAAAATGTACAGGAAACCTCTACTGTGTGAAATTTGAATACTTTGATGGTGACCCCTCTTTCTGTAAATGCCAGTTGCTTGTCCTGTAGATCCAGGGCCAGATTCTCAAAGAAGTTACGTTGGCGTATCTCGAGATACGGCGCGTAAATTCTAGGATGCGCCGGCGTATCTGTTTTCTGTATTCTGAAAGCAAGATACGCTGGAATTTTGCTTAGATACGACCGGCGTAAGTCTCTTACGTCATCGTATCTTAGTTGCATATTTACGCTGGCCGCTAGGTGGCGCTTCCGTCCTTTTACGCGTCGAATATGCAAATGAGCTAGATACGCCGATTCACGAACGTCCTTCAGCCTGGCACATTATTTTTACGTCGTTTGCGTAAGCGTAAGTCCGGCGTAAAGTTACCCCTGCTATATTAAGCGTATGTGAGGCGTAGGTAATGTTAAGTTTGGACGTCGGGACAGTGTCGAATTTTCCGTCGTTTACGTTTCTTGCGTAAAACGTTCACAAATAGGGCTTTGCGTAAGTTACGTTCACTTTGAAACCAATGAGTATTTGCAGCGTAATTTTAAAGCATGCGCACTGGTATACGTCCACGGACGGCGCCGCTCGGAAAAAGCGTCAATTACGTGGGGACACGATTCATTAACATGGATCACGCCCCCTACCTGCCTATTTTGAATTAGGCGCGGTTACGCCGGCCCTACGCCGCCGTAACTTTGCCTCTTAAGGTTACGGTGGCGTAGTGTAAATGAGGGTGGTTTGCAGGGTGGAAAAAATGTGCCGTTTAACTGTGTTTTTCCTCCAGCCAACACCCCCCTCCCCCTTAAAGAGTATATAAATCCAACATTTTATATCATTGATGTCGCTGCTGTACCATGTACTTGTATAAAAAAAAGTTTCCTGTTCTCTTTGTATTGCTACCTTTGTGTGAAATTCCTGGTGTTCCTGCCAATCCCTCTGCTTTCATATGACCGCACTAAGCAGGAGAACACAGCCTGGTCAGTTCTCTAGCTATGCTCCAATGATCAGATGTGTCCTGAGCTGACAAGCCTGTCCCCCTTCACAGCCAATTACTGGGTCGAACAGCAAGTGCGGATCTGGCTTTAGAGGCAATGGAGATTTAGATGTACGTCGATATTTACTCTACTTCAGCCCCGGACCATATTGCTGCCCAATGACCAGAGCACTTTTTATGATTCGGCACTGCGTCGCTTTAACTGACAATTGCGCGGTCGTGCGACGTGGCTCCCAAACAAAATTGGTGTTCTTATTTTCCCACAAATAGAGGTTTCTTTTGGTGGTATTTGATCATCTCTGCGATTTTTATTTTTTGCGCTATATACAAAAATAGAGCGACTTTTCTGAAAAAAATTCAATATTTTTTACATTTTGCTATAATAAATATCCCCCAAAAATATATAAAAAAACATTTTTTTTTCCTAAGTTTAGGCCGATACGTATTCTTCTACATATTTGTCGTAAAAAATATCGCAATTAGCGTTTATTGATTGGTTTGCGCAAAATGTATAGCGTTTACAAAATAGGGGGTAGTTTTATGGCATTTTTATTAATATTTTTTTTTTTACTAGTAATGGCGGCGATCGGCATTTTTTTAAGTACTGCGACATTATGGCGGACACATCGGACAATTTTGACAAATTTTTGGGACCATTGGCATTGTTATAGCGATCAATGCTATAAAAATGCATTGGATTACTATAAAAATGCCATTGGCAGTGAAGGGGTTAACACTAGGGGGCGGGGAAGGGGTTAATTATGTTCCTGGGTGTGTTCTAACTGTATGGGGGGGTGGCCTCATAGATTGTATGAACGGAAGACCAGCGTTTCTCTCCCTGACAGGACCTGGAGCTTTGTGTTTACACACATAGCTCCTCGTCCCCGCTCTGTAACGAGCAATCGCGCGTGCTCGGCGGCGATCGTACCCGCCGGGCACGCGCGCGGGACTCGGGGGTGCGCGGGCCGCCGGGGGCGCTCGCCCCCTAGTGGCCTCAAAAAGAGCGGACGTATAGCTACGGGCTCTTGCCCAGGCGTGCCGACTTCCCGCAGTAAAATGATGGCGGGCGGTCGGCAACCAGTTAAAGTAAACCTGAACTCATAAAAAATTGCTATTTTATAGAGAATAACTAGAAATGTTCATAGTAGCTTTGTAGCATACATTGAGAAAGGTCTGCAAAAAATTGCAGATCTTTATGTTGTGCTGGGAGGAGATCTTTGTTGCGCGCAGCAGCCATCAGGCGTTCTTTCACATGAAAGAAGTGTAGGCGCAGTATGATATCCCTTGGCACTTGTTCTGGGAGATAGGAAGGTTTAGGTAGTCTGTGTATTCTGTCTATTGTAACATCCATTGCAGTCAGATCAGGCAAAATGGAGGTAAACAACTGAGTGACATATGTGCGCAACTCTGATTGTGGGACAGATTCAGGGACCCCCCTTATATTAATGTTGTTCCTTCTGGAACGGTCCTCTATGTCCGCAATTTTGGCTTTATCTGCCTCCATCTCCTCATCTCTGGCATCGTGAGCATCCACAAGGCTGTTTATAGTGGATGCGTACTCCCCCATTTTAATCTCCACATGATCCACTCTGGCTGTTACCATCTGCAAATCACTTCCAAATTTCGAACACAAGCCATCATGTCACTATGTAGTGAGCTCCTAAGGGAAACCAGCATATCCTTGAGCGTAGTGTCCAGGGAAGCGATCAATAGTCAGGGAGTTCCTGGGTGTCATCCCCTGAGTCTAGGTCTGCACTCACCTCCTGAGCAAAATTCGCACCATCCAGCTTTAATAATTTTATGGCAAATTATGGTTTCTGTTCCAGTTCAGCTGCATTGCACATATTCCACCTGACTGTGGGTGTTGGTGTCACCAGGAGTCAAGGTTGGAAATGCAATGGGCTGGGTGTATTGGGTGCCTCTTGTCCAGAAGCAGCCCAGTGGAGTGGTACCCGCTGCTGTGCATTCTGGGGAGGGGTACTTAAGGGACAGACGCCGTTCTGGCGGGGACTTCCGATCCTGACCTGATGGCCCTCCTGGCCTCAGGGATGTGTTAACAGCCTTTTGTTCTCGGGGCCTGCTGGCCTGAGACTCTGCTACTGAGGGCAGGCCCAGTAGTTTCTGGGCCCTACTGGTCCAGGGATGGTCCTGTGCTGTCTTCTCTGCAGGAAGAAGCCAAACAATTGAGGATTCAATTAGAGGACACATCCTGGCTAATCTACATCACAGTGCGGCCGGTTTGGCTGAAAGATCCTGGCACTGTGAGATGTGTGATTTCTTTGGAACTTTACAAAGTGCGAGTGTGGTTACACGAGGACTGAGGACCGTGGCTGAGGACCGTGTAACGACTTGAGGGCATTCATCAAGTCTGTGGCAGAGACTTTTGAATGAGCTTTGCACCGACTGCTAGCTCAGTGAGCTCAGTGAGGCCTATCCAGTGGTTGCTAAATCCAGTGCTGAATCCAGTGTGGAAAACAGTAGTCCTCTGGATCCAAGATCATACCCGTGATCCGTGAAGCAAGGTACCTGAATCTTCCCTAACCCTCTATCCCTCTGACGGAACTTGTTTAATAAAACCCTTGAAGAAAAAGAAACCAAGTGTTGGTGCGGCCCAAATCTAAACCAGCAGCTCCTAAAGGGGTAGTGCTACATAAACAAAAGGGTTTTAACTTAATAAAGCCACATCTGAATTAAAGGGTCACTAAAGGAAAAACTTTTTTTTTGCTGAAATGACTGTTTACAGGGTATAGAGACATAAAAGTTAACTGATTCCTTTTCAAAATGAATAAAAATAGATAAAAATCAATCATATAATGTGCCTGCAGGTTAGTTTCACTTTTGAACTGGCTTCATGTTTCTGTGAAGTAGAAATAGACACACAGAACAAAAACAAACAAATCCAGGGCAGTGTTTTGTTTTTAAAATGAATCTGATTGGTTCTGGGAAGTTTTAGACACAGTGGGCCAGATTCTCTAAGAAATTTGCCGGCGTAGCGTAAGCCATTTACACTACGCCGCCGCCGCATTGTACTAGAGCAAGTGCCGTATTCCCTAAGCATTTGCTCCGTCGTTTGCGTTGGCATAGCGAAAATGACCCAGCGTAAGCCCGCGTAATTCAAATGAGGCGGCTTGTATTTAAATGAAGGGCGCCCCCGCGTCAAACGAACTGCGCATGCGCCGGCCGGGGAAAAGGCCAAGTGCGCATGCTCCAGCTCACGTCGGAAAGCGTCGTTGAAACCGACGTCAAAACGACGTCAGCGTCATTTACGCAACTCCCTATTCGCGAACGAGTTAGTAAAACGACGTAAGCGACGGAAAAAGCCGACGCTGACCCGACGCCATACTTAACATGGCATCCGACGGCACCCGACGGCATCCGACGGAACTTCGTAAGGTTACTCCACATAGAAGCTGGGGTAACCTTACGCGGACGAAAACGACGTACGCGACGACAGGGCGGCGTAAAAGCGATCGGGAATCGGTGTACTAGCCTCATTTGCATAGGCAAATGAGAAAACAACGTAAAGGCCACCTAGTGGCCGGAGTTGTCATTACACCTACGATCCACAAGTGTAATGGTTTTACACTTGTCGGATGTTGCAGCGTATCTATGCAAAAGTGATGCTAAGCATCACGCGCATAGATACGAGGCAACTTCAAAGCAAAAACGAACAATAAGGACATGAAACCAGTACTGCAGTAAGGTAAAGGAAGCTATTTAGCTAAAAAAAAAATTCCTTTAGTGATCCTTTAAAGCGCAAAAGGGATGATGGCTGAATAACTCAGATCCCGCCTATAGAAACCCGGGCTTTATAGGCTCAGTACGGGGGACCAAAACGTATCCACCGCCCCCATCTATGGCTGGCAATCACAGTAAGTAGCAATGGAAGGCTAAAGCAGATAACAACAAGAACCTGGGGAATGCCCAGGGAATAACCAAGCCTACTTACCGACCAGCTAGCAGAACAACCAATTAACCTGTCTAACAATGTGCGTTAAAAACAGGGGTTTTGTCCGCACGCATTTGCAAACGCATGCGTGAGCCACAGAGCTGGTCGGTAAGTAGGCTTGGTTATTCCCTGGGCATTCCCCAGGTTCTTGTTGTTATCTGCTTTAGCCTTCCATTGCTACTTACTGTGATTGCCAGCCATAGATGGGGGCGGTGGATACGTTTTGTTTCACCTGTGGTGTTTATTTTGGTCCAGCAGTGCACCAACACCTTTGCAGCCATTGTGCTATATGCTGGGTGCTTGGTGTGCTTCTGTACCTTTTAGGAGGGGTGGCTCCCCTTCAGTCCACCTGCCCCTATCTATCCATTAAAATGCATGTGCCTCCATTGTGAGGACACTCACTGTTAGTGTTAGGACCACAGAATTATGGGGTGCCTTGGCGCGGCTCTGTGGCTCACGCATGCGTTTGCAAATGCGTGCGGACAAAACCCCTGTTTTTAACGCACATTGTTAGACAGGTTAATTGGTTGTTCTGCTAGCTGGTCGGTAAGTAGGCTTGGTTATTCCCTGGGCATTCCCCAGGTTCTTGTTGTTATCTGCTTTAGCCTTCCCCAGGTTCTTGTTGTTATCAGTACGGGGGACCACCCACAATTATAAAACATAATGTATTTATTGATAAACATTTTAAATTGAAGATTAACCACCTAAATCATGGGCACTTTCACCCCCCTTCCTGTCCGGGGCATTTTTTGGTTTTCAGAGCTGTCACATTTTGAATGACAATTGCGCTGTCATGCAACACTGTCTGTACCCAAATTAAATATTTATCATGTTGTTCCGACAAATTGAGCTTTCTTCTGGTGATATTTGATCACCACTAGTGTTGCTCACGAATATTCGCATTGCGAATATTCGTTACGAATATTGCATATTCGAGTATTCGCGAACAAATCGAATATCGCGGTGAATATTCGCTATTGCGAATATTCGTATTTTTTCAAATTTATTTTTAAAACAGATCACATCCTAGTGATCTCCATCGACATCTAAAAGCATTGCCGGTATGATTAGAGACCCTGGGCCGAGTGGCTGAGGCGATCCTTTTATGTTGCCGAATATTCGCAATGCGATTATTCGTATTACGAATATTCACGAATACTTTCTCTGCCCTTCTGTGTTTTGTGTATAAAGAAAAAAAAAATAGCTTTAGTTTAGTCATATAAGTTTGTGTAAGTAGAGTTAGTGTTTAGTGCATATTAGTTTAGTAATCCAGGGAATGATGTCCGTTTTCGCGTGTTGACGAGAATTTCGCAATCAATTTCGCATTCGCATTAGCGAAATTTCGCAACATTTTTTTTTGGATAAAATATCACGAATATTCGATATTAACGAATATTTCGCAAATATTCTTCTATATATTCGTGAAATATCGCAAAATCGAATATGGCGTATTCCGCTCAACACTAATCACCACTGGGTTTTTTATTTTTTACAAAAAAAAAAGTCAGAAAATTTTGAAAAATAAAGGATTTCTTAGTTTCTGTCTATTAAAAAATATTGTAAATAAGTACTTTTTCTCCTTCACTGATGTGCATTGATAAAGCTGCCCTGATGGACACTGATAGGCTGCACTTATGGGTACTGATGAGGCGGCACTTATGGGAACTGTTTAGGTGGCAGTTATAAGGAGACACTAATATGTCGCACTTATGCGCACTAATATGTGGCACTGATTAGCACTGATAGGTGACACCAGGTAGCACTGGTGGGCAATTATAGGTGGCACTGGTGGGCACTGATGAGCATTGATGGGTGGCACTAATAGGCGGTACTGATGTGCACTGAAAGCCAGCCCTGACTGACATCACTAATGTGCTGATTGCTGGCACTGGTGGGCATGGATTGCTGGCACTGGTGGTCAAGGATTGCACTTTTTTGTAATCACGGCACAAATGTGCCCTGATTAACTGTTCTGATGTCCCCTGTGAGGAGATGCCGTTAATCAGCTCTCCCCACCACACACTCTGTCAGTGTGAGGCGATGAGAGCCGATTACCAGCTGTTCCGGTATTTACATGTGACCACCTCTGATTGGACACAGCCGATCACGTGGTTAAAGAGCCTCTTTACTGGCTCTCTACAGAGACTGAAGTCGGTCTGTGTCCCAGTAACACGGCGCAGCCGCCGTGCGGCGTGCCCTGCCCCCGGGCATCCACCAGAATGAGCACCACACCATCCCTCTGTCATTTGATGGTGGGCGGGCGGCTAATGGTTAGGAACATAGGCTTGAAGGCCTCAAAACAATCCCCATATATACATCAGGAATACCGTATTGATGATATCTGAAGTCTAGGATATATAGATTTTAACTAGCACATTGTATATAATTGTAGCATCTGTAAACTTCCGAAAACCAGATATGCCAGGTCAACGTTTCACCAACTCATGGCTTCTTCAGGACCCAATATGGCAGGTAATGTAACACTAAACATGTTCAGAGAAAGGAATGTACAGTATATAAGTATCAACAGCATACTATATAAACATCAATAAACATAGTTTTGTAATCCTATAGAAAGTGCTCACATCAAAATGGTGGATCAAAGGGTGCCCACTAGAAGATCCTGATTGATTCCTGATGTCCCTATGTCCGCCCCCAGGCTATGCTAATGGATGCCTTTTCATCCACCATTTTGATGTGAGCATTTTCTATTGGATTACAAAACTATGTTCATTGATGTTTATATAATACGCTGTTGATACTTATATACATTACTTATTCTGAACATGTTTAGTGTTGCCCTACCTGCCATTTTGGGTCCTGAAAAAGTCCTGAATTGGTGAAACGTTGACCTGGCATATCTGGTTTTCTGAAGAATACAGATTCTACAATTATATGCAATGTGCTAGTTATATATATACATATACAGTATATCCTAGCCTTACGATACTATCAATAGGGTATTTCTGATGTAAATACACTATAATGGTGAAGACATAAAAACAATCCACATACACTATAATACCAAAAGTATTGGGACACCTGCCTTTACACGCTCATGAACTTTGCTGGCATCCCAGTCTTAGTCTGTAGGGTTCACTATTGAGTTGGCCCAGCCTTTGCAGCTATAACAGCTTCCATTCTTCTGGGAAGGCTGTCCACAAGGTTTAGGAGTGTGTCTATGGGAATGTTTGCCCATTCTTTCAGAAGCTCATTTGTGAGGTCACATACTGATGTTGAATGAGAAGGTCTGGCTCGCATTCTCCACTCTGATTCATCCCAAAGGTATTCTAGATGGTCCCCAGTCATCTCTATGACCTTTATGACATCTAAATCCCTTGAGCTCCTCCAATCTTCATGGTGGTATCTTCCTCAAGCGCCACCCCCGCCTGTCTGCTGGGTCTCTAGGTTGGCACTCCCAATACTTCTTAAGCTTCACCCCTGCTGGCCTGCTCGGTCCCTGGCTTGACACACAAGGCTGCTCTGCAAGCGTCACCTCCACTGATTCTGTCCCTGACTTGATCGCTGCCTGAAGTTTCCCAATTCTCCACTGTGCCCATTTGGTGAGAATACTATTCTGGTACTTGCTTCAGCTACTCACTGTGGTCCCTGGTAATAAGGTAGATGGTCCATTTGTGGCGACAGCTTCCTTTCTACCTCCGACCACGACGGGTTCTCTGGCCAGCAGAACCATCACTTTTGGTTGGAATGCAAGCCATAATCCAAACCCTCCACCACTTTCTCTTGCTTCTGGATAGGCCCTCAGACAGCCTAGCATCCAGATGCCCCCAGGATAGGCCCCATCTCTGTCCTATCAGGCAGGTGGAAACTCGACACACGTCCAGATGGCACAGAACATAGGTCACCTGACTCCACCCAAATAAAATAGGTGCTCCCAACTAGGGATGAGTTCCGCGTTCGATTCGAACGTATGTTCGACTCGAACATTGTCTGTTCGACCGTTCGCCAAAATTTCGAACGTTATGGGCCGTTCGCGCCAAATTCGAGTGGCGCGTCATGGCCCATAATTCACTGCGGCATTATGCGCTGATGATTGGCTAAGCGTGCACTATGACCCGCATGCTTGGCCAATCTCAGCGCGCAAAAAACTGAGAGCCATAATTGGGCAAAGCCGGGGTGGCTTTGGCCAATTATGGCTCAGGGGGTTTAGTACACGCCCCACACTATAAAAGGTCACCTGCAGGGCGGCCTTGTGTAGTGTGGTGCAGCAGTTAACAGAGAGAGACAGAGAGAGTGTCATTTTTTGCAGGTAGATAGAGCAGGCAGGCAGACTAGTCAGTTAATGTTACAGTGTGTAGATGATATATATACATACCATGTGTTGTACATATTGTGAAAGGAAGTCAGGTAAATCTGTGTGTGTTGTCCCAGATGGAAGATACTTTTCTGCCTTGTGTAGACAATACACCAATTACTATTGGGTGTCGGCTGTAGAAATGGCCAGAGAGGTTTGGTTAGTTAGAAGCCTTCAGCTGTTCAAAATGAAGCAATTAAAGCCCCTATAAATATAGCATAAGGATAACGACTGATTGCTGGTTCCTGGGGCTTTGTGAAGTGAAGGAGCAGTCAGAAGCACTTCTGAAGAGGTGAGGTGCTGATGGATATTTCTGTGTGAGAAATATCAAAGAGACTTTTTTGTTGTTTTCTGCTGTAGGACCAGCAGTGTCTGCCCAGCAGTAGGCTGTGCCAGACTCAATAGGTAGGTTCCTGTGTTGGGAAGGTAGACGCCCCAAGTGGCAAGGGTTTATTTTGTGTTTTGTTTTGTTTATACTGTTTTGATGCTTGCACGTGTATCACGCAAGATGGAAAAATAAACCATATCATTTGTTTTCAGTCATCCTCAAGTGCCTTTTTGTACAGTTCAGCGTGTAGTGACCCCATAGGGGGGGTCACACACACCCGCTACCAAGTTAATCCCTCACAATATATTTATACACTGTATAGCTTAGCTAGATCAGTTCTTCCTAATTTACTGGCAGGCAGGTGATTGTGCTATTTAAAAATGTTATCACAGGTATAGACATCCAGCAGGTACAATATTTAAAGGAATTTTTCATTTTTTTTTTAAATTTAAGCATCATTAAAATCACTGCTCTTGGAGCAGTGATTTTAATGATGCTTAAATAAAAAAAATGAAAAATTCCTTTAAATATTGTACCTGCTGGGTGTCTATAGTTTGCCTGTGAAAACGTCTTTGAGAACCCGGGTCTTGCACGAGGGAACATGTATCAATGGAATTTTTTTTTAAAAACGGTAGTTTTTTCAGAAGTCCTGCTCCTGAAAAAACTATCGTTTTTTTTTACTTTTTTTCATTGATACATGTTCCCTGGGGCAAGACCTGGGTTCTCAAAGAGGTTTTGCGACAATAACTTGCATATTAGGCTTTAAAATGAGCACTTTTGAATTCGAACGTTCGAGTCCCATAGACATCAATGGGGTACTAAATGTTCGCGCGAACGTTCAGGCTGTTCAAAGTTTCTGGTGCGAACCGAACAGGGGGGGGGGGTGTTCGGCTCATCCCTACTCCCAACAGGCCAAGGTATTCAAGGAAACCCCTGCTCATAGGATGAGATACCTCATATAATCAAAAACCTGACCTTAAGCTGCCCTTCTCATGTAGTACTGTCAAGTACCCAGCCACCTAGTGGCAGAAGAGTAAAGTGCTAAACTTAGGGAGAAATCATTAGATCCCTAACATTTTACCAGGATAACTATTCCTGGCGACTAAATTTGTGAGGAGCTCCCTGCCTAAACTCCAGGGTGCTATATCAGTAAATCTACCCAATGGTTTTGTTGACTGTAATTTTGGTGGTAGGTTATAAGTTAATGGCCTCCAGCCAGCAACACTTATTGGTCCAAAAGCTTATATACTGTAAATATAAAAGTGGTGTTTAAAAATGCCAGTCAACCAGTTTAGATGCTTTTTCAGCACTAATAGACAGCAAGCACATGGGGATGGTACACACATGGGCCAATTGTGTAGCATTTAGAACTCCCATGGTATTATCTTTTTTTTGTATATTTATTGAATTTTTGAAAAATACAGGAAGGCAAAGAAAACAGAAAGTGCATTTTGAACATTACAATTGCCAAAAATGACTTGTTTCATACGCAGACAACAACAGATTAGGCTTACAATAATACCAGTATAAAAAGTAGTAGAACATTTCAGAACAGTTTGGGGGGATGGGGGAAGGGGTAGGGAGGATCAGGAGAGCAGGCTTAACAACCAGGTAACATTATATCTCATTAACAAGAATTGTTACTCTCCAGATCAGCTATCAGCAAGAACTGAAGGACTAGGGCAGCTTGACTGTTACGACTCTGCAGTTATTTTGGATTCTAAGGGCCCTTTCACACGTGCGGACGAACGGTCCGCTTTTTCTAAGTCCGTAAACGGACTTAGAATGGGGCCCTATGGGAGCGGATCCGTTAGCGGATGATGTATCCGCTAATGTCCGCCTACTATCCGCGTCCGCCTGGATCCGTTTTGCGGACGGAAGAAAACCCTATTTTTCTTCCGTCCGGTGGATCGGATCGGATGCAAACGGACAGACGGTCCGTTTCCATCCGATTCCCCATAGGGGATAGCGGAGGAGAGACAGGGCGGTCCCTGCACAGTGTGCGGGGACCGCCCTGTCCGCCGACGGCTGAGCGGGACCCCCCGCTGAGCCGACGGACACACACGGTGCGGACCGAAAAACGGTCCGCACTGTGTGAAAGGGCCCTTAATTATAAGTTTGGATCCCAGCTGCAGAGGCTTTTCAGGTCTCAACCACCGGTTCACTTTCAAGGTTATTCAGAGAGTTTGGGGTTAGGTCATCACAACCTCCACTGAGAACAAAACATATATTTGAGATAGCTTATTAGTTCATAAGCGTAGTTGACCAGTAAGGTAAATAAATAGTCTCTACAAATAAAACTCGGCTGGTCTGTTTAAGAAGAGGTAATATAGTTGGAATAAGCTGGGTATGCTATCACTACAGGTTCACTCCACTTTCAGTGGTGAAAGCTACAGACAGGCAATGTTCATGGCAGGTATTTTAGTAAGTGTGGAAATGAACACAGTCCTTTTTATGTACAGCAATGACTATAATCAATACGTCTTGTTATATGTCAGATAAGGTACTTGCGGTTTGGGTTGTCACTGCAGGTGTTTCCTTCCAGCTGGATGTTACTAAAGTGTTCCGATAACAATCAAGCAGGTGGAGGCTGATGATCCAGAATGTGATCCGTGTCAGACAGATGGGTAGTGGATGAATCCCAAAGAGCTGAGGCCTGAAGTTAGGTAGAGACGGAGTCTGATGTGGTGAGAGAATTCAGGAGGATGAGGTTCCTCAGCAAGGGTTTCCGGGTCCAAGGTAGCGGCAGGGGTCCAACAAGAATAACCGAACACCCTGCCGCCGAACCTGGGGGTTTAAATAGCCCGGCTGGGAAGAGAAGAGGGCAGAACACGCCGGGACGCACTTCCGCGTTCCAGTGTGGAACGCAGACGTCCGCGCACCGGAAGTGACGCGGACGTCTTACAGAATGAAGCGCAGCTGTTTGAAAAAGGTACAGCTGGTCTCGTTTTACATGTAGTAACGACGATGGCGTTACATACCCCCCCTCAAGGGGGCACCAATAGTGCAGCCAGTAGGAGACGGTCGATCAGGATACCTGTGATGAAATTGCTTAATGAGTCGGGGAGCATGAATGTGTGAGGAATCTTCCCAGGAATCATCAAGATGACTATAGCCTTTCCAACGTATCAAATACTGAAGAGAAGAACCCCGCTTTCTGGAATCAAGAATCTTCTTAACCTCATATTCAGTTTCACCGAGAACCTCGACTGGAGGAGGGGGGTGAGGATGTCTGTTAGGGAACGGATTAGATGTGAAAGGTTTGATAAGTGAAACATGAAACGAGGGATGTATCTTCCAATCTGGTGGTAGAAGTAGTTTAACAGCATTATTGTTGATCACATGGGAAATTGGGAAAAGTCCAGTAAATTGACGACGGGACGCGCACCGGGACGGGACGACGTGGAACGCAGACGTCCACGCACCGGAAGTGACGCGGACGTCTTACAAAATGAAGCGCAGCTGTTTGAAAAAGGTACAGCTGGTCTCGTTCTACATGTAGTAACGACGATGGTGTTACATTGACTGAAGGAAAAAGAGGAGGGGAGGGGGTGACACCCTGGACTACGACAGTAAATATTCTATTAAGACCAGGTTAATGAAATTGCACGGATAGGCGTTGAACAGGTTCAGGGCAGGGTAGATTCATTTTAAATAGGCCTTGAAGGTGAGCTTGGATTGAGGACCAGAATGGTTGGACAATGGGGCAGTCCCGAAATATGTGAAAGAGTAAGCCAACATTGTCCAGGCATCTCCAGCACACTTGTAGAACCCTAGGATCATATCTATGTAAAATCTCGGGGGTTCTGTACCATAGAAATATAAGCTGTCTTTCTCTGTTCTATGCACCTTGATGACTTGGAAACAGCCTCCCAAATCCTCTGCTATCTTTTCCAAATCGAGATCTTGAATAGCATTGGATGTAAACAAAGGCTCCGAAGTTTATAACCAGTATAATGTGAGTAGCAAAGTAGTACTTGATAAGGTCCACGCCACCCCTGGAGCGAGGGGATAACATTACCGACTTGGCTATATGGTGAAATTTATTGTGCCAGATAAAATTCAGGAAAAGTCTCTGTGTGGCCTTGAGCTGTGATATTGGAATGGGGATTGGCAAAGTTTCAAACAAATAGAGGAGTCTTGGTAAGATGGACAATGATCCGACCTGAGAGAGAAAGAGGGTGAGTGATTCATTGACATAGACGTCGATCAATGAGGCAGAAGAGAGGTGGGAAATTAGCCTGATAGAGAGTGTGATATGAGGAGGTCAAATTTATCCCTAGGTATTTGGGAGTGTGTGGGCACCAATGGTAAGGGTAATTCTGCTGTAGTATGGCCAAGGTAGAGGGGGGATGTGAATTTATAAGGCTCTGTTTTGCTTGTGTTGGTTTTGTACCCAGAAATTGAGCCAATTTTTTTAACAAGTCATGAAGATTCCAGAGAGAAGTATGAGGATTTGTCAGTGTCAGTAAGATGTCATCCGCAGACAGAGAAAGTTTATACTCTCTCTGTCATATCGAGACCCCACAATGTCAGGATGGGTACGGATAGCTTCGGCCAGGGGTTCCAAACATAGTATAAGAAGCAAAGTAGTCGGAATTGTGTAAAGCTATGGGTCTGTAATTGTCAGGAAGGGAGGTATCTTTGCCGGGTTTCGGGAGCACTGAGATATGGGCATAGAGAAAGTGAGGGTGAAGAATAGTTCCCTTTAGCAATAAGGTAAAGAGGGATATCAAATGTGTGCCTAAAACCGGGAGAAATGTTTTATAATAAGAGTGAGGTAGGCCATCCGGGCCAAGGGAATTAATGAGTTGGGAGGTACTTGACTATGCCGGCTAGCTCTTGAGGGGTGACCACAGAATTTAAGGATGCAAGATGAACTGAGGAAAGTTTGGGCAGATGTAAGGATTCGAAAAAGAAATCAAATTTTTCTTGCGTGAAGGATCCGTATTTAGACAATTATATAATTTATTGGAAAAATTCTCCAAAGACTTTGGACATGGTAAGAGGACAATAGGTGGGTGTGCCATTAGCTTGCATAAGAAAGTACGGAGATGATTGGAAGGGGCAAGGTTTCAGTTTATTTACCAGCATTCTGTGGGGTTTGTTGGGAGTATTCATAACATTTCTGCTTGGACCTCAGAAGGGATTTATCGATTCTTTTCATATCTATGGATCGGAGCTGGTTTTGTAGAAAGATAATGGTTCAGAGCCTAACTAGCATGGGGGAAGACATCAGAAGCTTCTTGACTTTCTGGATTTTAGTTAGAAGAGAAGAACGTTTAAAGGCCGCGGGAGCCTATGGAAATACATTTTTTTCAAAGTGTATTTTGTGCGTGTACTCAAGAGAGGAGCCGGACTGCAGGAGTTGGGAGTAGGCAGACCTCCCCCAGAGGCAATCTGCCATCTTTCTCCATGCCCCGGGTGCCAATGGCGGGTGTGAGGGGGTCCTCCCCCACAGACAGCCCTACCTGCTCCGCTTTGAGGGACTCCCCTATGAGGGAGTGAGAGGATCTAGCCCGCTCAGCTAGCCCCGTTAGTCCTTCGCCTCTCTTTTTTAGAGACCTTGTGGCCAAAGTGCGTGAATGTTAACCCAATTTCGAGTGCGTGTAAGTGTGGTGGTTTTGTGGGAGGGGGTGGGCGTACTAAGCGCAAGCTTACCTCGCATAGCACACCCACCGGGAGCCAGGCTGAGACCACCAAACTCAATTTACATGCAGCCGAGACCGGGATCCGAACCCTTAGCTGCAGAGGTGAACGGCTTGTCAGCGCAGTGCCAATCACGTTGAGCCACCGCAGCTATACATTGACCCCAAAAGACAGCCTTATGAGCTTTCCACAAAGTAGAGGTCTCCGAAACCGTGTGCTCATTGAGCTGGAAAAATTCAGACCGTTTGTTGGAAAGATGCTCTCTAGTCTCTGGAATACGGAGCAGGGATTCATTAAGCCACCAATGGCATGTTCTGGGTGAGGCGGAGGATATGGCAACGTCTAAGTGCACAAAAGCGTGATCAGACCAGGTTATAGGATCAATTTCTGAGGAAACCGTGGATGTCTGTAGGGGAGAGGATGCAAAGAAGTGATCTAGCCTGGAGTAAAGCTTATGAGGGTTGAAATAAAATGTATACTGTTTTTGTGTGGAGTGTTTAAGTCTCCAAACATCAAGGAGATTATGTGCCCTAATGATTTTTGGAAAGATGTCGAGAGGCGGTGAACTCCAAAGGCCAGTGCGGAAGGGAGTAGTAAACACCTATCCTTGTTAGGGGACATAGTCATATTAAAATCGCCTCCTATGATAGTAAAGGGTTGGAAGACTTTGTCCAATTCCTCAAATACAGTAGCGAGAAATTTAATTTGGCCAGAGTTGGGCGCATGGAGCTCAGCAGGGAGGCTATTTCACAGCACGGCATCCTGGTGGGAGAAAGCTCGACCACTACGCCGGGTCTTCTTAGGCACAGAGGTGTGGAGGAGGTCTTGTTTGTGAAACCTCGAACAGAGGAAAATTGGAGCAAGGCTTCTCATGATTTTAAACATGATACAACCTGCTTTAAACAGAGTACGATAGTAGACTGGCAAACAGTGCAAGGCACAAAGAACGGGGGTGATATGATCCCTCAAAGGGGCACCCATAAGTAGCCTTGCCACTGCATTTTGTATGAGTTGAAGACTCTGCACTGTCTTCTTTGGGAATTCCAGATATAATGAATTGCAATAGTCTAGGCGGCTGCCTATGGTGGCACAGATGACAGTTTTCTTGTCCGGAGGGTCCAAGTATTTAAACAAAATCTTCAGGAGTTTTAGCTGCCAGTGGCATGCACTAGCAACCTTAATTACCTGAGGGACCAGGGTTAAGTCTGGATCTAAGGCGAATCCCAGGTCATGAACCTAGGAGGCCACCTCAGGAGGAGAATCAAATAAGGAAGGCCAAGGCGGAATATCTAGAGGAATAGCCAAATCACTGAAGAGGATCAATTCAGTTTTTCCACCATGCATCGCATAGTAGCCCATTATGTGTCACTTAAAACAAAGCCTACAATGTCACCACTGTCCCCTGTTCCACAAAGCATCCGTCTTTCACCCTATTCCTACCGGGTATCGCGGCTCCAGCGCTGTGATTGGCCATAGCCGCAATGACGTCATTCCCGCGCATGGCGTCCATCTCTTTTGTAAATATCTCCTAAACCATTTTGGTTTAGGAGATATTTCGAACACCTACAGGTAAGCCTTAATCTAGGCTTACATGTAGGTAAAAGTGGTTGAAAAGAGTTTACAACCACTTTAAACCACTGTATGGTCTTGGCCACTGTGCTTCACCTCAATTTCAGGGTCTTGGCAATCTTCTTATAGCCTAGGCCATTTTTATGTAGAGCAACACATTTTTTTTTTTGTTCAGATCCTCAGAGTTCTTTGCCATGAGGTGCAATGTTGAACTTCCAGTGACCAGTATGAGAGAGTTAGAGAAATAACACTAAATGCAACACACCTGATCCCCTGATCCCCTGATTCACCCCTCAGACCCGGTAACACTAACTAGTCACATCACATTGGGGAGGGAAAATGGCTAATTTGGCTCAATTTGGACCTTTTCACTTAGGGGTGTAAACTTACACTGTAATACAAGCTGTACACTCACTATTTTACATTGTAGCAAAGTGTAATTTCTTCAGTTTTTCTGAGTGAAAATGTTTTACTTTTTAGGCACCAATTATAAGAAAGTTGTCACATGAAAAGATATAATAAAATATTTACAAAAATGTGAGGGGTGTACTCACTTTTGTGAGATACTGTATAACTTAACTAAGTCAATGTGAAGACATTTTACAGCCTTCGATAATGAGACACAATTAGTAAGTCAATTTGGAAGCTGACATCTAGCTAATAGAGACACCTGCCCCCTCTCATGGGTTGAGGGTTACACTGTACTTTTCATGCTTCACTTAACCTGACTGGCATATCTGGAAATTAATAAATACATAAAGACTCATTTAGAAGGACATTAGGGAATTATTACTACTACATTAAAGATGAGAACTAATTATTATGAGCAACACATGTCATGGAGCTCTACAGAGAGTCTTTCCTCACCAGGGAAATCATACAGGTTACTATACAATTATCAACTTTTGTATATGAGTTTAAATCTCCCATTATTTTGTATTTCAAAAATACAGAATATGTCAATATTACATAAATTATAATATTAAATGATCAAACATTTCCTTCAAATACTGTACCTTCAATATCGTTGTTTAACCATTCAACAAGTTAAAAGGACTGTATGAAAATATAAAGTGGTTTTGCATTTAAAATGTAAATATACAATTAGAGCAATACAGGCATTATTTTTATTTAAATTCTGATTATATAGGTACTATCAATTATACAACTGCAGTACAATTTGCAACAAAAAATGTTTGAATGATCCAAATTACATTCTAATGTATAGTCCACATGTAAAAGTCATTTGTTTTATCATCACTTATTTCATGTCTTTCTCTTTGATCACAGAATATTTTATTACTGTGTACAAAACATTACAGGAATGCATCATGTTCAAATACTGTAATGTAGCATCAACAGGTAAAAAAAAAAAGACCTGAAAAAAAGAGGACAAAAAAAAAACCTGGAGGGTAAGTATGCGACAGAAAGCCAGGGCCGAAGCCTCAGACTGGAAAGAGGGGCATTGGGTTCTCCAAAAGATGGGGGGAGAGGGCGGACGCCCCCCACCGCCTCCTTGAATGCGAGATCCTGAAATATGAATTTTTAGTAAACAGACAAAAAAGAAAAAGAAAAATTAAGTGAAGGGAACACATAACTAGGGTGAAATAGAAGCAACAAATGGTACACCCCATCGGTGTGGGGTAGAGGAAAAGCCTCCAATGTGGGTGCACTGGCCGCGTGGAAAACAAAAGTCAGGGGGCCAGGTAAAATCGAAAGTCAAAACCAATTTGTGGAGTAGTGTCCATCAGGTTGGGAATCTAGACAAAGGGCTCCTCTGGGGAGTGAAGGTGGACTTGTGGTTCTTCTGTCTCACTGGGGTTCAGCTGCAACTTGGAGCTGCTGGTGGTTTAGGTGGGACAGGAAGCGGTACAAAATCCTCTTCAGGGAGGGGTGGGAGGCTCAGGTTGCACAAGAAGGCATCACTTTCTTGAAGGTCACACAGATAATATTGTGTGCCATCACGGGAAGCGAAGAGGCGAAAAGGAAAGCCCCAGGGAGCTAGTGATAGGAACTACTTTGGGAGCTAGTGATCTGTGTGCCCTGTCTAGTCACCAGTCAATATCAGGGATATTGGGAGCCACTACGTGGAAGAGGTTTAGTAGGTAGGGGAGGATTTCCTGAGCTTCCACTGTTTCTGGGATACCTCTGATTCTCAGGTTCTGTCTGTGCTCCCTATTCTTCAGATCTTCCTGTTGGGCTTGGAGATGGGTGACAGTATGTTTAATAGCAGCATTGTCCTCTTCCAGGACCTGTACATATTGAACAAGCTCATCAAATTTTGTCTCTAGGGTGTCAGTATGCTCCCCCAGTTGTTCCATCTCTCCCCTCAGTTCATTAGCTAGCTTCCCCACCTCTTGTGCCATATTGAGGGTGAGAGCTTGGAGCGGAGTGTGCAATTTTGCATCTAACACCTCAGCTGTCAGGGGGGTGAGAGAAAACCTGGGTTTGTGTGAGGGGAGATCAAAAAGAGAACTTGCCTCGGCCGTGTGGTATTCTAGTGGGTCCGGTGTGTCATCCTGATTACTTGAGGCCGGGGATGCAGGCCTAAGCATGTAGCGGTCCATGGTGCAGGAGGTTCATGGCCCGGGGGAACGAAGAGTAGATATGCCTTTGATCTCCTATTTTGCCCATGGGGTTCACGATCGTTACGGGAGTGTAGGGATGGAGCTGTGTGTCAGACAGTGGGAGTCCCAGGGGGTCAGCGGGGGATAGAGACGGCATCTCACAAGTCCGCCATATTCAGAAGCCGTGCATGCGCCCGGTATTATCTTTTTACACACAACCCCAAAGGACTTTAAATATCATATAAGCCAATCAAATGTTGTGGTGCTAAATAAATGGCTCATGATAGAAAATCCACAACATTTTAATGTGCATGAAACTAAAATTCTCAATTCATAAAGTGAAAATAGATAAAAATGAATATGTAATCTCCAGCATGATAAAATCATATAATGACATATCTATATATGTGCAAAAACAGTGTAGCGCTGGATAAATGTTAGAAATATGATGTAAAAGTTCTATCACATGACATAATATAAAGTGAGCAATATAGGCATAAATATGGACCAAGGATTGGTCAATGTGAAAAAAATAACATTAATAATATATGTGTCCATATAAGGAAGGAGGTGTTCAGCCCCTCTCAAAAGAATTAAACAAAGTTCAAATATAAAATGAAAAATATCTGGTAGAGAATCCAAAGGGTGAAGAAGATATTCATATCAAAAGTGACCCGACACCAGCAGGATTCAAGGTTTACCAAGAAGCCTGTGATTGTCCCTCTCAGGAGAGTCAAACAGGCTTAGTAGAAATGCAGCTCATCGATCCGTTGGAGGAATGCAGCGTCTCTCGCAGATCAGATGGCTAAGATCATCAGCTCCAGGAAGTGGCTCCAAGGAGTAGACCAATATCTTTAAATGGATAACGCGTTTGTATATGTTTAAGATAGACGCACAGATTCAGGCTCCATATGAAAGAAGAGAATAGATTCCCATAGTGCAGACGTATGATGCAATTTATTAAAAAAATGTAAAACAAAATAAAACGTTCTCTCGCATGAGAGTAAAATAATCCTTGCAAGGAAATAGAAGCTCTGTGTAAACAGACCGCTCTGGGCTATTGGCGCGTGCGCAATGCGTGCATGTGGACTGCTCTTATATCTATATATGTAATCACATATATGTAAATAAAATCCTGAATAATCATATGAAGCGTAATAAATAAAAATTAAAAAGTCCCAATTCATAAAGTGAAAAGTTCATAGTTCATGGCTCATTATCATCAAGCCAAACCACTGCTTCAGTGGCTATATTGAAGAACTGTGCCCGGCCCCATGGCCGCAACTTGCAAGTGAGCCTGTTATAAAGCATAGCATATGACAAACCCAAGTGCTGTAGCCTTTGCTTGACATCCATAAACTTGGCTCTTTTAGGCTGCACTCACACTTAGGCGTTTTGTTGCCTGAAGCAGGACGCCAATGCAGCCCTAAGACGCTAGAGGGGAAATTTAACATTCCCCTATATGGAGATGGTTCACATTTCCACACCGAAACGCTGTATGCCTGAAGCTCAAAACAAGTCCCGGACCCTTTTTTCAGGCGGCTTTCGGCGTTCGGCATAGGAGATGTGGACCTGGGGGTTAAATGGGGGTTAAATCGCGGCGTTTTGTCGCCGCAAATCGCGGGAACAAAACGCCGCAATTTGTCGCCGCAATTCGCAGGATGAAACGCCGCGATCAGGTCGTCTAGGTGTGAATGCAGCTTTACGTTGCACTTCGGCAGAAAAATCATTGTAGAACAAGACCATCACACCCTGTTGTATTAAATGTTGGGTCTTTTGCTCGCCGTGCAAAGCACTTTGTCTCTATCATGGTAGTGGAGGAGACGAGCAAGAACTGGCTTAAGAGTGTTGGCCGGCAAAGCACTAGTGGGGAGACTGCCAACATGGGTGTAAAAGCATCTTTACCAAAACTGTCCAGCAGCCGTTTAAAAAAAACTCAGTGGGATCTCTACCTTCCACCTTCTCTGGGAGGCCCACTATGCGGACGTTGTTGCGTAGTTTATTTTCAATATCATTGTAGTATCCTCTACCTTAGGTAGGTGCTAATTGTAAGGGTTTTTGTGTAAGCTGCCAGTGCAGGTACATTTAAGCAGGCCTATCCTGTGACCTAGGCCTGTTTTTTTTGATCTGGGGGCAAGTGTTACGACTCTGCAGATATTAGGACTCTGGACTATAGGTATGGATCTCAGCTGCGGAGGTTACTCAGATTACAACCACCAGATCACTCTATAATACACAGAGAATTTGGGGTTTAGGTCATCACAGCCTCCAGTGAGCAGAACCTGGTTTTGATATTGATTACTGTAGCAATATGAAGTTAAACTGAGTATGTAGCAGTACCTTAAAGGGTCAGTAGAGGGCTGACATAGATAGTGGGTTGTAGCATGAGTAGCTGAGTATATACGACTAATAACAACTCTGCAGTCCCTATGATGGGAGACTAGTAGGCTACCAAATACTGACAGGTAGATATAATAAAGTCCTCAATACACAGCAGTGCATATAAGCTTATCACAGCAGTATTGTCCACATAAGGTACTTGCGGTTCTGATGTAAGATGGTACAGGTTCCTGAAGTCCCAGTAGAGATGAATAGGTCTGGATCGACTGATGACAGGGAAATGGCATAAGCCGGATGAAGCTGGAGGGTCTCTGGAGTTGCAGGAACCTGGGGTTCTGGAATGCAGAACTCAGAGAGTGCAGAAAGGGGGAGTCCGGGTCCCTGGTGGCGGCAGGCGTCCAACAGGAATAATCGAACACCCTGCCGCCAGAGCAGGGGGTTTAAATAGTGCGCCTGGAGCGCGAGTATCTCCAGGTCGCACTTCCGCGTTCCAGCATGGAGCGCAGACGTCCGCGCACCGGAAGTGACGCGAACGCCTTGTAGAACGGAGCGCAGCTGTCAGAACAAGATACAGCTGCGCTCGTTCTAACGAAGGTAACGCCGATGGCGTTACAGCAAGAGAGTGGTTTAGTATAGCAGTAGGTGAATGACATGTACTTCAACTCTTGGGCACATCCTCTGTTTCCAGGGATAATGTTCTGGAAAAGGGGCAGGGCAGAGAGCTGGAGTGACATGGGGTACATGTGAGAAAATCTGACAAATCCCCAACTAGGATTGGCAGGGCCTCCTACATTAACCCATGGTAAGCCTGCTGGGGGAGGAGTTGTCGGCTGGCTGAACTGGATGAAGGAGTGTTATGCCCTGTACATCTCGAACCGATGGATTTTTTCATCAGATATACAATAAAGCTGACTTTCATCAGTCTTGCCTACCCACCATCGGTTAAAAATCCGATCATGTTCAACGCGGTGACATAAAATATGCTGTGCTGAGAAAAATGAAGTTCAATGCTTCTGAGCATGCGTCAACTTGATTTTGAGCATGTGTGGATTTTTGACCGATGGATTTCCCCACAGACGATCGTTTTTTAACCATAAGAAAAATTTAAAACAGGTTCTATTTTTTTTCACTGATGGGGCCCACACACGATCGGTTCGTCCAATGAAAACGGTCCATCTGTGTGTACAGGGCATTAGACTGTCGTGCCTGAGGGAACCCCTTTCTGGGTGGGGGTGTACCTCTGGCAGAGGAGCTCAGGACCTGGGAGGGAGCATCTCCCTTCACTGTCATAGAGAGGTGTCCTTGAACAAGGACATGGAGGAGACAGTTGGTCCGCATGTCCGGAGTAAGTCATTCAGAAAGGATTCAGGGTAGGTGTCGGTGAGTGGAAAGCACGGTGGAGAGATCTGGAAGAGACATGCCAGGGGAGCTGGATGAAGAGCCAGAGGGAGAGACTGTTGGAGATTTGTGTCAAATCAATGCAGCCACGAAGGTGGGCAGGATTTGCAAGTCGAACTTGCTGGGATCAGTAGTCCATCACCATTTCTTCTTAAGTAAATCGGTTGATGCTTCAAAGGGGTACTGCAGGCCCCGGCCTACAAATGGTCATCAAGTAATTACACTGGGACTTATTCAGAGTGAGGCCTAGTCATATTCTGATGGCGTGACAAGATTACTAAGACTTGGACAGTAAAGTAGTGTGCTGGAGGAAGAAGTGTTCTCAGCTAACAGTCTGTCGAGGTATGTGCTGAGGAAGAAGTGTCTCTGAGGTGAAAGACTGTCAAGTTTAGGGTCAACCATCCTGTTCTACTAAGAAGTGTGGCACAGTTACTTTATTCTACAAAGTACTAATTTATCCTTTGGGCATCCCGTGTCCTTTTTCCCCAACCAAGTTCAATTCCCTAATAAAAACAACAAAAACAAGTGAAAGACTGTTCATTGACTGAAAAGTATGTCTATTGGAGGTCTGGGAGCAGGGTGAAATGTGTGGATGCTGTAACACGTAGCACTTTTGGTGCCAGTGTCTCATAGCATGCTCTGTGGTAGGGCTGCAGCCACCTCATTTTGGGAATCCACAGCTGCCGCTTCCTCCTTGTTTTTGTGAGTAATGCAGGCTAAGATCTTGGAGCACAGGGCACCGCTGGATTCCTGACAACAGGTAGAGCCGATTGGTGCCAGTTTTAGTCTCTAAATCAGTAAGAGAGACGTTCGCTGGCAGGATACACATGTCCGCTCACATGCCCGGTATGGCCAAGCCCCTAAAAAGACACATTTTAATTATGTTGCTCATAGCATCCAACACTATTGATGGGTAGACATGATAAACATACATGATAAATTAAATCAATAAAAAATATACATAATGAAACCAGGTGTGTCTTGGCATCTAGTTGCACACGACGTGTTTCATGGTGTTTCAGACATTCATCAGGTGTTTAGTAATACAGTATACTAGAAAAATAAATAAATATAATTTGTTAGTAATGCCCTTTAGCAGTGGTCATCAACCCTGTCCTCAGGGCCCATTCACACGAGGCGGACTCCGTCGCAGTCTGTCACGACGGAGTCTGCCTGCTTCCGCCAGCTCAGCGGGAAATCAGTCTGCAGATCTCCGCTGAGCCGGCGGATGACAAGCTCCTCTCTGCTCACTGAGCGGGAAGGAGCTTGTCGGCACCGCTGTCTCCTATGGATCGATCTGATAAACACGGACAGCATGTGCGTTTTCATCAGATCTTACCCAATCCGATCCGCATGGACGGATGGGGATGTATCCCCCATACGTCTGTTTTTAGCGGATCGGATAGGGTCAGATGTCAGCGGACATGTCTCTGCTGACATCCAAAGCTCCATAAGGATGCATGGAGTGGCCGTTCAGGTCTGCCGTCAAAACTGACAGGCGAACGGTCCGTACGTGTGAATGAGGCCTTACAGGCTAGGTATGCAAGATAACTGAAATACATGACAGGTGATATAATTTGCTGCAGTGCTCAGTGATTGCAGTATTCTAGTCTGCATCTCCCCAAGTTAATACATACATCTGGCATGTTAGTGGGCCCTGAGGACAGGGTTGATGACCACTGCCCTATAGGGAAGGGAATAAGTAGTTTCCCAACAAGATCTTATTATTCGACATGGCGGGCCTCTCTCAAAGTCCCAATTATCTCTCCTTTTCTATAACCTAAATATAAGGATGGAGGTCCGCCAGGCGGCTGTGCCAGGCCACATCCAATTCATTGTCACATATTTGAATTGTTTATTTGTATTAATTTACAAAATACAAAGTGAGTGAACGGAAGAAAAATCTAAATCAAATCAATATTTGGTGTGACTACCCTTTGGCTTCAAACCAGCATCAATTCTTATGCTGGCCATACACTATGCGAAAAATCTGCCGAAATTCGGCCGTTCAGACAGTTTGGTCGTTTTTCGAACAGTTAATGGGCACAAGATCGATAATCGCTGGGACATTTTTAAACCGAAAAGACGAAGGACAAGTTTGGAAATTTTCTACCGAACGAACGATAAATCGGAAGCTTAAAGTGTTTCCCGTTCAAACTTTCTGCACTAGGTATATGTGTAAAAAACAAACCAATTTTTTTTTATTTATTTCCACTGAACGATTTATTGGTAATTAGATGATGGCAATATTGTTTGCGCTCATGACTGAACATTCGTTTTTTTTTTAAAGTTTGTTCGGACGATTTTTCGTAGAGTGTATGGCCAGCATTACACTTACACACTTTGTACACTTGCACAGTGTAAAGGATTTTGGAGGATTAGAGTCAGGTGATTAATCAATATGACCAATCAGTTATACCAAGCAGGTGCTAATCATCATCAGTTTCATACGTAGGTTGAAGCACAGTCAGTAACTGAAACATAAACAGCTGTGTAGGGGGCTTAAACCTGGGTGTGGAAAAGCCAAACTCTGCTACTAAGGTCAGGTTATGGACAACAGTTTCATGTCACAGGTCATACACTATGGCAAGACTAAGCACAGCAACAAGACACATGGTAGTTATACTGCATCAGCAAGGTCTCTCCCAGGCAAAGGTATGAAAGCAGACTGGGGTTTAAAGATATGCTGTTCAAGTTCTTTTAAAGAAGCACAAAAATGGGCAGTGGTGAGTAGGAATGAGCCGAACACCCCCCTGTTCGGTTTGCACCAGAACTTGCGAACACACCAAATGTTTGTGTGAACTTTAGAACCCTGTTAAAGTCTATGAGACTCGAACATTTGAAATCTAAAGTGCTAATTTTAAAGACTAATATGCAAGTTATTGGCCTAAAAAGTGTTTGGGGACCCGGGTCCTGTCCTAGGGGACATGTATCAATGCAAAAAAAAATTCAGTTTTTTCAGGAGCAGTGGATTTAATAATGCTAAAAGTGAAACAATAAAAGTGTAATATTACTTTAAATTTCGTACCTGGGGGGGTGTAAAGTCAGCATGTGAAAAAGCGCATTTTCCCGTGCAAAGAACTGTCCCTGCACAAAGTGTCGATTCTGAAAGAAAAAAAAGTCATTTAAAACCGGCTTTGCGGCTATAATGAATTGTCGCCTCTGGCAATTCATAGAGAATTCATTCATAAAAAAAAAAAGAAGCATGGGGGTCCTTCCAAATTCCATTTCCAGGCCCTTCAGGTCTGATATGGATATTAAGGGCAACCCCCACCCCAAATTTAACAAAAAAATGTTGTGGAGTTCCCCCAAAAATCCACACCAGACCCTTTATCCGAGCACGTTAACCTGGCCAGCCGCACAAAAGAGGGTGGGACAGAGTACGGCCCCCCTCTCCTGAACCGCACCAGGCCACATGCCCTCAACATGGGGAGGATGTCCCCACGTTGATGGGGACAAGGGCCTAATTTCCACAACCCTTGCCCGGTGGTTGTGGGGGTCTGCGGGCGGGGGACTTATCAGAATCTGAAAGACCCCTTTAATAACGAATTTGCCGCGAACACCCCTAATTGTTCGTTGTTCGCCGAACAGGCAATGTTCGAGTCGAACATGAGTTCGACTTTAATTCGAAGCTCATCCCTAATATTGAGGACTGCAGATACAGTGGTTGGCCAAGAAAACCAAAAACAGCAGATGAAAAGACACATCGTGCTTACTTCCCTTTGACATCAGAAGGTGTCCAGAAGTGCTATCAACACAGAATGTGTGGAAACCAATCACAGCCCTGGAGCCGCGATACCCGGAAGTCACCCCGGGACAACATGTCGGCCGAACGGAGGGGGAGACGTGGACCGATGCGGGGGCTTTGATCTGAGGTAAGTAATACATAATCAGCTAGTATGATCTGATAATCAAACTCTCAGATCATATGCCTCCTGTTGACTTTTGGTAACAGAAGCTTCTTGAACTTTCTCATAGCTGTGTTAAGGTTCTTTCAGATAGTAAACCTTATTCCCATTGCACATGTTCCTGGAGAAAGATCTAGAGTTTTGGGTGCTGCAGCAACCACCAGCTGGAGACTGGATCCAAAAGTCACAATAGAGATATTTGCCAGCACTCCACTGATTATCAGGTAGAGTCTAAACGTCTTTTACTTAAAACATGATCACATCACAAAGAGTTAGTGCAAAGTTTTGGAGTCACTCAGGAGCATTTTTTCAGGGATGTGATGAAACAGGCCTGACAAAGGGGTCCTACATGGCTACCTTTACCTGATGATGATCTATGGTGTGCTGGCAAATATCTCTATTAAGGTTCTTTCAGAGTCTGTCTAAATAGCCTCTGTGAGTTTAGGTGACGTTCTGTCTAGGAAGATGCCAAATCAGTGGAAAATTAGCTCATCACAAATGCCAACTCTGGGCGAATCAGTATTCTGATGGACTAGTATATCCCCAATGACCTCCTTTTTGAATGGGTCAGCAGGTGAACAAAGCCTGAAAGTGTTTGTGTGATTTTATTGTTGCACCAAACCATCCAATAATCCAATTATTTATGTATCAACAAAACTTCATTAAGGAAAAACCGGACTCTTCAGCACTAATACCGATGACTCCTTTCATAAACACTATATGGTCAGGAATGATAAACTTAAACCAACTCACTTTGAACCCAGTTTGTGAATGATCAAATTATCCTACAATTCCTATAAAAAAAAAATATTGGAGAAGAAGATTTAATTAAGCTACTCTAGCTCATTATTTTTTTCCTCACTAATGAGGCAGAGAGCAGCTGTAACAGCTTATGATCCCATCGAATTCACATTTTTTCAGTCTCTGCAAAAGTTCCCTCAAGCCCTACTCACTTTGTTCCTCCACAATGCAAATACCAACCAGGGATACAGTCCTACAACAGCTATATAAACTCAGCTAGGCAAGAGTGCATTAAGACTGATTATTCAGGGCCAATGACAATAAGATTTATTTTTTACTTGTCTTCTTGATGTCCAGATCTTCAAAATTTCACTACCTGGCTTTTTGGCAGGCAATAAATATTAAGCCATGATTTCACCAGCACAAAACACCTCATTGATAATCACCAACTTTGTTCTTGTTGGACTTATTGAGATGGAATCATTTAGATACTTGTATGCTCTTCTTGCATTTGCATCATATGCTATCACCATGTTAGTATGTTTATTGATTGTTTACGTAACCCAGGCAGAAGAAAGCTTGCACAAACCTATGTATTTCTTTATAGGTCATCTGGTTTTTAATGTCATGGTTGGAAGTTCGGCTTATCTACCCAAACTATTCATTGATTTGTTGACTGAATGTTCGACCATCTCTCTCTCTGCATGTCTCTCCCAGGCCTTCTTTATTCAAGGTTATGGGTCTGTTGAAATTTTTGCCTTCACGGCTATAGCATATGATCGTTTTTTGGCTGTAGAACACCCTTTGAGATATCATTCTCTCATGACGAACCTGACGTGTTTAAAATTGATAGTTGCCATATGGATTTTTGCCTTAATGGGAATAGCTGCAGGTGTTTTATTAACGGCAAGACTAAACTTTTGTGCTGTTAACATCAACAGTGTCTATTGTGAGAGCATGTCCCTTCAACAACTGGCTTGTGGTGACATAACGATTAACGCTATCTATGGAACAACTTGGACCTTGTTCTTTGTGATTGGCTGCATGCTTGTAATCCTATTCTGTTACATAAGGACGGTTCTCATTTGTCTTAAACTTCCTGCCGAAGCCTCTCAGAAAGCGATGTATACCCTGGTGACTCACGTAGTGGCCTTTTCCATTTTCATGGTTGGATCAATGTTTGTTGTATTTAGGTACAGGTTAAACGGTGGTTCTCTGTCGGCAGTTGCTCACGTTGCCATCTGTGTGAGTGGTTTGAGTTTCTCCATAGCTGTAAACCCTCTGATTTATGGGATAAGGACTGAAGCTCTCAGAGTCAAAATTCTGCAAAATTTGCACCAATTTTGGAGCAATTAAAAAAAAAAAGACATCAACAATAGATTTACAATCAGTGTTATTTCTAGTTAACCACTTGCCTACTGTGCACATACACCCCCTTCCTGCCCAGACTAAACTTTAGCTTCCGGCACTGCGTCGCTTTAACTGACAATTGCGCGGTCGTGCGACGTGGCTCCCAAACAAAATTGTCGTCCTTTCTTTCCCACAAATAGAGCTTTCTGTTGGTGGTATTTGATCGCCAGTGCGGTTTTTATTTTTTGGGCTATAAACAAAAAAGGAGCGTAAATTTTGAAAAAAAAAAACACAATATTTTTGGCTTTTTGCTATAATAAATATCCCATTAAAAAAAAAAAAAAAATATCTCAGTTTAGGCCGATACATATTCTTCTACATATTTTTGGTAAAAAAAAAATTAAAATAAAATCGCAATAACCGTATAGTGACTGGTTTGCGCAAAAGTTATATTGCCTACAAATTAGGGGACATAATTATGATTTTTTTTAAATATTTTTTTTTTTACCAGGAATGGCGGCGATCTGCGATTTTTTTTTCAGGACTGCGACATTATAGTGAACACATCGGACACTTTTGACACATTTTTGGGACCATTCACATTTATACAGTGAACAATGCTATAAATATGCATTGATTACTGTATAAATGTGACTGGCAGGGAAGGGGTTAACCCCTAAGGGGCGGGGAAGGGGTTAAATGTGTGTCCTAAGTAGTGTTCTAACTGTAGGGGGAGGAGGGTGACTGGGGGAGGTGACCGATTGTGTCCCTATGTACAAGGGACACAGATCGGTCTCCTCTCTCCCTAAAGGACGTGGAGCTCTGTGTTTACACACAGAGCTCCATGTCCCTGCGTAGTTACTGGGCAATTGCAGGTGCCCCGGCGGCCATTGCGGCCGCCGGGCACGCGCACTGTGTTCCCAGTAACGCGACGGGCGCGCGCACCCTAGCGGCATTAAATGACAGGACTTCATATGACGTCCTGTCAGAACAATAGAGCATTCCGCCCGCCGTCATTTGACGGCGGGTGGGTGTTAAGTGGTTAAAGGGGTTGTAAAGGTTTGTCTTTTAATTTCTAAATAGGTTCCTTTAAGCTTGTGCATTTTCGGTTCACTTACCTTTTCCTTCCACTTCCCTTCTAATTTTTTTTTTCTGTTTAAATTTCTCACTTCCTCCTCAGTAAGCTTCACACCATCATCCGAGGGGTGGAAAGTCATTTAGAACAGCTTAATGAACACCTTACTGAGGAGGAACAGGAAGTGAGAAATTCAGACAAAGAAAACAAAGAAAAAAAAACATTTAAGAAGGGAAATTGAAGGAAAAGGTAAGTGAACCAACAATGCACAAGTTTAAAGTAACCTATTTAGAAAATAAAAAACAAACCTTTACAACCCCTTTAATCATTAAGTCGCCTTTTCAAGTAGTATAATGACTATTGTTGCTTTCATCATATTAAATGATATTAAATATTAAATTCATATCTTTAAAGTATTTTAATGACTCCAAATGAACACATCTGTTTGTTATTGAGGATGTCAACATCAAGGTTTAAATATTGATGTATGGTGGGATAGACCATGGCCTTTTTTTTGAAGAAACCCAAGCCCTGCCTGCATTATCATAACCCAAATAAACCTCTTGTTAACTTGAAGTCATATTGAACCCTATGGTAACATCTGCTGGCTTTTGTTTTCTCACTTGACTTTTTTTTATTTAGTTCAATCCACAAATGTATAGGTCTACTGTCTAAACTAGAAGATTTCCAATGCCGACTTCATCTGCAATTGCTAGTTGCCTGTCCTGTTGATCCAGAGGCTTCCTGAGTTATTAACACAGAAGCTCTTAAGGCCCGTACACACGGTCAGACTTTTTGCCAACAAACTTCAAAATCAGCAAGTTTTCAAATTAGTCCGACCGTGTGTACGCTCCATCGGTCCAACTTTTTCGTGTTTCATCGGACAAAAAGTTCAGTCTGCAAACGGACAAACTTTTCGGCAACAAATGTCCGATGATGCCTAGTCCGACCGTGTGCACAGCGAGCCATCGGACTTTTGTACAAAGTGCAGATACGCATGCTCAGAACGAATGTTAAAGTCAACCAACAATAGCAGAAGTTAACCAAAGGGTGGCGATAAAGAGCAGAAAAGAGTAGAAAAAACATGTGATATTGGGAAAGTTTTAGAAAAGTTTGCAGAAAAGTCCGAGCGTGTGTATGCTATGGGTGTGACCCACCCAAGGAAAGTTTGTTGCATGTCCGACCGTGTGTACGAGGCTTTAGTCGCTCTGGTTGGTGAAATTCTTTTCTATATAGTCCATGAATAACCCCTTGGTAAAGTAAACCTAAACTCAAAAAATTAGGATTTGCTTTTTATAGCGAACAGTTAGAAATTTTCATAATGCGTTAGTGCCGGTTCACACTACAGCGACTTGGGATCCCACTTGTCAGACCTCAAGTTGCCCCAAGTTGCCCGACATTAGAAATTTAAATGAAGTGAATGAGAGCCATCCTAATGTACACTACTGAAGTTGCTCCGACTTCAGAAAAGGTTCCTGTACTACTTCAATCCGACTTCTAGGCAACCTGTACCCATAGGGCCAGATTCAGGTAGAGTTACTCTGGAGTATCAGTGATACTCCAGCCTAACTCTCACTTTGAGCCGGCGTTTCTGTTTTCAGTAAGCAGAAAACAAGAAACGCCGGGTTGGAGTTCCTATACAAGCGGAGTAATTGTATTTCGCCGTCGTATCGGAACTGCAATTTTAAAAATGGCGCCGGGGGCGTTCCCGCTGATTAACGCCGAGAATATGTTAATCAGCGAGAATCGGCAATTCACGATCGTATTCGGGCCCGACGCAGTGACTTTCCAACGTTTACATAAGAGATACGCGGCGTAAAGATAAAGCAGCCCCCTAGTGGAGTATCCTATGTTAAGTATGGCCGTCGTCATGGCGTCGAAAAAAAAAAAATTTGAGTCGTTTGCGTAAAACGTCCGTGAATGGGGATTGACGTCATTGACGTTCACTGACAGAATTTGGAGCATGCGCACTGACAGTCGACGCATGCGCAGTACGTTCGCCGCGGTATCGCGCCTAGTTAGAATTCCGCTGGCTCATTTTCGCTACGCCGCCGCAACTTTAGGAGCAAGTGCTTTGTGAATACAGTACTTGCTCCTAAAGTTTCGGCAGAGTAACGTAAATGAGATTCGCCCATCTACCTGAATCTGGCCCATAGATTTTAATGGAAGTTACCCCAAAGTTGGATCTCAATCTTAACTAAAGCAACTTTACAAGAAAATAAAATTGTTTACCCAGGCAAACCTCTCCCTCCTACAGAGATAATTATTCTGTGATTGGCCACAGCCAAAGTTGCCTGTCCTGGAGGCAACTTCAAGTTGTAAGTTGCTCAAAGACGTGCTGAAGTCGCGCTGAAGTTGCCTTCAAATCCCCTTGCAAAGTCACGCTGTAAGTCAGGTTGGCCCTGTGTGAACAGGCACTTAGCAGTACCCTAAAATATGCACATATTTTCTTGAACAATAACACTGCACTTCCTATGCCTATAGCATCTAGATATGTGCATTCGTTTTTATCCGAGTGCATTTTTGTCCCATTTTCAGGGATTTTCCCGTTTGTTTTAACAAACAATGACGAACGCGCAGAATCCGAAATTCAAAAAATCCGACATAAAAAATGCTTTTTTTTGTTTAGTTGCGACAACAGTTCGATACAGATAGAAGATTCGACATGACAGTGACAATAACGTGTCTATCAAACTTACAGTTGAATGTGCCTAACCTTAACTCTATTGGTCCAAGTTCATTCGACATAGAGAGGAAAAATTCAACATTATAGAGACATGAAGATTCGACGAAGCAGCTAAAAACCTACGATTGCCGCGAGCGGACATTTATGGTCAAATGCTCCTCCCATAGGCTATAGAAGAATTATAATGTTGGTTGACTAGTAATAATAAATAATAATTTTAGAATATTGTGTAAAAGTTCATTTATTTCACTAATGCAACCTAAAAAGTGAAACTATGATATGAGAGAGACTCATTACACGCAAAGCAATATAGTTCAAGCCGTGATTTGTCATAAGTGTGATGATTATGGCTTACAGCTCATGAAAACCCCAAATCCACAATCTCAGAAATATTACATGCAATCAATACAACAAAGATTGTACATAGAACAATATCGGACCTCTGAAAAGTATAAGCATGCATATTAGTTTCACCTTTTAAGTTGTATTAGTGAAATAAATGAACTTTTGCACAATTTTTCGAGTTTCACCTGCAGATAACCACTACGGAAGTAGTTTAGAAAGAATGAGAATGGGTTTACATCCACTTTAACTACATATGGCAGCATTCCATAGCATTTGACTCCCAATTACAAAATACTGATTAAAATAAAGCAGCATTGCATTCATAATCTAAAACACAAACCATAACAAAAATGGCATTTACAAGGCCCTAAAAAAGTATTCAAACCCCTTGAAAAATTCCACATTTTGTCATATTAAAACCAAAAACGTAAATGTATTTTATTGGGATTTCATGTGACACAGAGTGTCAAATAATTGTGAAGTGGAAGGAAAATGATGAATGGTTTTCAAGATTTTTTACAAATAAATATGTCAAAAGTGTGGGGGGTGCATTTGTATTCAGCCCCCCTAAGTCAATACTTTGTAGAACCGCCTTTCACTGCAATTACAATGAAGTTAAGCAAGCCCCGGGAGGCAGTGAAGGACAGAAAAGCCTGTCGGGCTATGGTCCATTAGGTCAAGAAAAGTCGGACACTACTAAACGATTGAACAACCACAACACTTTGAATAAACATCTGTACAAGGATGCCAATGCAAATACATCCTTGCTCAAAATATTTCTTTTTTTTAAAAAACATTAAAAACCAAATATCCTCACACACAGGTCAAAAAAGCAAAAAGAGAGTGGGAGGGGACCTAAGAAAGAAAAAGGGAAGGGAGGGAGGGCTAGTAAAAGGAATAGAGGAACAAAAGGAATTAGTTATAGACAAAAGGAATGATGGAAGGAAAAAGTACACTGGATTAGACAAGAGTTAAAGAATAATTCCAGGCTTGGCTATAGTCAGTGTTGGGTCAAAGTCACCTGGTGCCTAAGACGAAAAAGCACCCCCCTGTTTATTATGAAAGAGTCAGCGTCTTTTCAAAACTAGTTTCTGCAATAACCCCCCCCCCCCCAGCATCTATTTCAGTTCTGAAACAATAGTCCCCAGCATTGGTATCAGTAACAGCAATATTACCCCCAACCAGTGGCGGCCGGTACTAACAAAATTTGGGGGGGCGCAAATAAACTGAAAAGAATTTGAAAAAAAAAAAAAAAAACATCAAACGCTGCCACTGTGCCATCAAACTCTGCCACTGTGCCCACCAAATGCTACCACTATGCCCACCAAATGCTGCGACTGTGCCATCAAATGCTGCCAGTGTGCCAAATGCTACCAGTGTGCCTAATGCTGCCAGTGTGCCCAATGATGCCAGTGTTCCTAATGCTGCTAGTGTGCCCAATGCTGCCAGTGTGTCTTAAGTGTTGCCACAGTGCCCCAAACATTGCCCCCCGCATGTCCTTACCTTGTCTGGGGTCGACAGCGGGTGACAGCAGTCGGCGGGCGGGTCAGTGTTAGGGAAGCGATTCCCTAACACAGCACTGTTTAACCAGGGAACGCTCACCCTGTGAGCCCTCTGGTTGACCATTTGAAAGCTGATTAGAGCCCACAGGCTCTAATCAGCAAGCCTATTAGAGCCTCTTGCTCTAATCAGGCACTTCCAAAACACACCCACCGCTGTTATTCAGATGGCCGGCGCTTAACAGGGGGCCGGACACCTGAATAGTGGGTGGCAGTGGCGACAATACAACATGTATTGTTGATTGTTGAGTGCAGGAGAGAGGGAATGGCACTCCTGCGCCCACTATGATGGCCTCTGAAAGTGGAATTCCAGCTTAAACTTGACTAGCCTTAAAAATGCCCCATCCCACCAACTAACACCTATGCTGACAAAACTGTGTAAAAAAATTAAAATAAAAGACGTATTTACTTACCTATTGTCAGACTGCTCTGGTCCAGTTACATGATCTCCCCTGTATCAATCAGCAGCAGCTGAAGGGTAGAGGAGAGAGCGCTCAACAATGACTAGTAAAGCCTGGAGTGGTGCTTTGACCCATAGCCCAGCCGTTGCCGATGTTCTCTCCTCACCCCCGTAGGCCGCTGGCTTACACGGAGATGACATGACTGGATGGGAGTGGCCTGAAAAAAAGTTAGTCAGCATAGGTGTTAAGAGGGGGAGGGCACATTTTTAAGAAGGTTAGGTTTAAGCTAAAAGTCCACTTTAATCTTTCTCCACAAATGGTCATTGTGGCAGTGCTATTCAGACATCTCTCCCCTCTCTTAAGGTGTCAGCATAGCAAGACATTTTGGACAATTTCAAGCTCCCAACTTTGTGGGAGGAGTTTGGGGACGGCCCCTTCCAGTTCCAAGATGATTGCACACCGGTGCAGGAAGCAAGGTCCATGAAGACGTGGATGAGCAAGTTTGGGGTGGAGGAACTCGACTGGCCTGCATAGAGTCCTGACCTCAACCCCTCATGACTGTATTTTTAAAATAGGGCACCTAATATGTTACTTTGAAAGTCCTCTGGGGTTGGTGTTCTTGTGTGTGTAGCACTACCCCCAGAGGAGCCGCTAAATTGTTTTGCATTTCCTCTGTACACCTGAAGGTGACTCACCTCGCTCACCCAACACTTACCGCCATTTTTTTTTAAATTTGGGGTGGAGTTCCCCTTAATATCCATATCAGACCTGAAAGGCCTGTTAATGGAATTTGGGGGGACCCCCACTCTTTTTTTTTTTTTCATGAATGAATCCACTCTCCATTGCCGGGAGCCGACAATTCATTATAGCCGCAATGCCGGTTTTAAATTACTTTTTTTTCTTTCAGAAATTACACTTTGTGCAGGGACAGTTCTATGTACGGGAAACATGCGCTTTTTCACATGCTGACTTTACACCCCCCCTAGGTACAAAATTTTAAGTAATATTACACTTTTATTGTTTCACTTTTAGCATTATTAAATTCACTGCTCCCGAAAAAAACTGCCGTTTTTAAAACTTTTTTTGCATTGATACATGTCCCCTGGGGCAGGACCCAGGTCCCCAAACACTTTTTAGGACAATAACTTGCATATTAGCCTTTAAAATTAGCACTTTAGATTTCAAATGTTCGAGCCCATAGACTTTAACGAGGTTCTAAAGTTCACACGAACATTTGGTGTGTTCGCAAGTTCTGGTGCAAACCGAACAGGGGGTGTTCGGCTCATCCCTGTTGGAAACCATGGCTTGACTGGTACAATACTAAACCTTGGCCCAATCCTTAAGGAATACATAGAATTCCCTCTCATGACTGTATTCAATATTTTGGTTGGAGGAGAATCACTTCGCGTTCAGGAGAAAGATCAAGACTCATCTCTTTTGATACCAAAGGAGAAAGGAACAACAAGCGCCCAGAGGCGATTCAGTTCGCATGTGCCGCGCTATATAAGTCTTCATTCATTCATTCATTCATTCAATATTTTGCTTTACTGAAAACTCTTGATGCAATTTTGCCTTATTTACTATCTTGCTAGGCCCTGTGTTGGGTTATGTTTTGTTTGTTCTCATGCCTAGTACACACGATCAGGTTTCTCGGCGGTCAAAAGACCACCAGGAAACCAGAGGGGAAAACCGAGAACCGGCTCGTCACTTTTCCCCGTATAGGTGCCGTACACACGGCAGAGAACCTCGACGGGCAGAACACATCGTTCCGCCCGTCGAGGTTCTCTCCCGGCCGTCGGATTCGGCGACCCGCCCGTCGGGAATGGCAACCAGCCATTCTTCCAGGCGGGCCGTCGAGAAAATAGAGAGCGTGCTCTCTATTTCGGCTCGACGGGCTTCCCGACGGGAAGCTCGCCGAGACCGTACACACGGCCGAGGTCCTCGCTGGAATGTGCATTCCAGCGAGGTTCTCGCTGATTTTCAGCGAGAACCTCGGCCGTGTGTACGGGGCCATACACGCGGCCGGTTTTCCCTACAGGAAAACTGCCTGAGAGCTTTGGTCGGGAAAACCGGCCGTGTGTGCGCTCCACAGAGGTGTTTCCCCATAGGAAAACTGCGAGTAAAAAAACACAGCGATTCACGCTGGGAAAAAATAGAACACGTTCTAATTTCTTTCCCCACAGTTTTTCTGTCGGGAAAACTGCTAGGTAGCATACACATGGCCAGTTTTCCCGACCAAAAGAAAACATGAGGCCGCGTACACACGTACGAGAACCTCGTCGGGCTAAACTCATCGTTCCGCCCGACGAAGTTCTCGGCCGGCCGTCGAGTTCGTCGACAAGGCTGTCGAAAAAGGCGTCGAGCCATTAGTCCCGATGGCCCATCGAGGAAATAGAAAACCTGCTCTCTATTTTGGCTCGACGCCTTGCTCGACAGTTTTCTCGGTGAAAACGTACACATGAAGCTCGGACGTGTGTACAGGGCCTGACAGTTTTCCCATCGGAAAAACCGGTCATGTGTACGAGGCATAATACTTACTTATACCATGCATCTTCGCATCTTCACCTCATGGCGTGACGCCTTATTTTAAACTTTAGCAGTTATTAATGTATGTTACAGTGGCTATGTCCACAACTTTTGTTTTTTGCTGTCAATACTCTCTGAATCCAATAAAAATCTATTGTTCTAAAATAAAAGAATATTCAGTTTAACCCTGTCCTCAATGCACAAGGACAAAACAAAGGCAACAAAGGGAGACGTTTCACAGACGTTATCAGCTACAGTCTGGGCTACATATAACACCCACCAAAGGACCTTTGGTCCACCAAAGAGATGAAAGGCAACATTTCCCAAATGTAACGTCCCACCAAGGTGTGTTGTGGCTGAAGCAAGGGGCCACTGCCTCTCTTGCTGTTATGAGTAGCACTGAAATGTCAGAGGACTGATACACATTTGGAATCATCTCTTCTAAACTGCCCCATATGTCATATGTAAGTATTCATGGGGGTCTTACCATAGTCTTGACCCACTGTTCCCTGGGTTCAAACGGCTCTGGGGTAGAACATTTTTTATTCAGGTTAACGCGACTCTAGGATGGGGGATTCGTACTGCAGTGCTCATTGGACACTGGAGAAGAGTCCAAAAATGGTTCTGTTACGTTTTCAAGGAATATTGCAGAGGTCCCTTCTTCTGACTCCCTCAGTTGCTCTTCTGGGCCTACAGGCCTAAGCACAATGAAACTACTCCCTGCAGCAGAAGTGGATGGAGTGGCATCTTTAGGCTCACAAGGCCACAGCCAATCCACATCTAAGTCATAATCACTGTCATCTTCTTTTTCTTCTTCTGCTTCAGCCGTTGGAATTGGTTGAGTTATAGTGACTGGAACTCAAATCAAAGAAGTTGGTCTGTGTGATGATGTCTCAGTTCTTGCAGATATCCTGATGGCTTCACTCAGGATTAGTAATTTATTTTAATACCACATTTCAAGTGCCCTATACTCCCATCGGGGTGGATGTGGTTTATAGGGAGACCAGGCAGCTGCTTGCAGATGATATATTGCTGAGAACTCCACCGGTTAGCCAACATGCTTTCCCGGAGGTCCAAGGCTTCTTAGCAACACATTGGGGGTTATTTACTTAAAGGGAGGTTTACCCAAAAATCAACTTTCTGACATTAGATCCATCTGCTGCGCCTACTACGCAGACTCACTCCGTTCATCCCTAAAGAAGATTTAGCGGTCGTGGTGGGAGCAATTGTTAACTCCAGACTGGATTATGCAAATGCCCTTTACCTCGGCCTCCCCAAGTACCAAATCGCTCGTCTGCAAGTCGTTCAGAATACGGCCGCCAGACTGGTGACTGGGAAAAAACCCTGGGAATCCATCTCACCTTCACTGAGAGCACTTCATTGGCTGCCAGTCAAAGACAGAATCGCTTTTAAAGCTCTCTGTCTTACACATAGATGTGTCCATGGGAATGCCCCCCTTTATTTATGCGAAATAATAAAAGCGCATAATCCCAATCGCGTTTTGCGATCCACGAATCAGAACCTGCTCCAGGTTCCGAAAGCCAACTTCAAGTCCAAGGGAGAAAGGAGATTCGCGATCCAAGGTCCCAAACTATGGAACGCTTTACCAACCAGCATTCGGTTGGAGGAGAACCACCTAGCATTTAGGAAAAAGGTCAAGACTTTTCTCTTTTGATATCAAAGGAGACAGGAACAACAAGCGCCCAGAGGCGATTCAGTTCGCATGTGCCGCGCTATACAAGTTTTCATTCATTCATTCATTCAACATCTGCAGTATGCTGTTTTTTTTTGTAATTATCGTTTAATGAGCCGTTGTTATCCGGCTCCGAGCGGGGAATCCTGCGGGGAATGGGCGTTCCTAAGCCAAAAGGAGTTGATTGACGGGCTGCTAAGGCACGTCATGCCTTCCGAAAATACCCGAGTTTCACTTTGCACTACAAGTGCAAACTACAAGTGCAAAGTGAGCTTGAAAATGCACTGAAAGTGCACTTGGAAGTACAATCGCTGATTTTATCATCCAATCATGTGCAAGCTAAAATGCTGTTTTTTATGCATGCCCACTTCGGATCTACAGCGACTGCACTTGAAAGTGCACTTTCAGTGCAATTTCAAGTGCACTTTGTACTTGTAGTGCAAAGTGGATTTGACTTTAGTAAATAACCCCTCATGCCTCCTGAGTGTCACCGTGTCACGTAATCAAACTCTCAGTTCATAACTCCACTTGTTCGGCTGAACTTTGGCACAAGAAGCTTCTTGAGCTTTCTCATAGCTGTGTTAAGATTCTCCTGCAGTCTGTCTTTGTAGTCTCTATGACATAGGTGTCAAACACAAGGCCCGCGGGGCCAAATCTGGCCCTCCAGGGCATTTCATGTGGCCCTTGCACCTCCAGCCCTCCTCTGCTCCTCCTTGAGACCCTTACTTTCTACTTTTTGAGCAATGCATCCATCTTCTTCCCAGCAGCAGCATAAGGTAAGGGGGGTGCACTGTGATGTAAGGGAGAGTGTGCGCTGGACATCAATCTTACAGATACAACCGGCCCTTTTGAGGGCAATCATAATGCTGATGCAGCCCACGATGGAATTGAGTTTGACACCCCTGCTCTATGGCCGCGTACACACGATCGAATATATCTGCTGAAATTGGTCCACATACTAGTTTCAGCGGACAGATTCGATCGTGTATACGGGCTAGCAGACAGGTTTCCACCAGACAAAAGTTTTAAAGCATGCTTTAAAACTTGTCTGCTGCAAACCCGTCTGTCGGATATGTCCGCTGGTTAGTACGCTTAACCAGAGGACAAAAATCCCTCGCATGCGTCGAATGGATTTGACGCATGCGTGAAAGTTTTTTACTTCCAGGTTCGGTGTCGTGGCGGCGTCAACGTCACCGCGCTATCTGTCTGCAGGGATTTTGGTTTGATCGTGTGTACACTGATCAAACCAAAATAGCCCAGCAGACATTTCCGATGAAAACGGTCTATATATTGACTAGTATATGGAAGCATTCCAGACGCATGTTCGGAAGTAGCGCTGCTACAGTCTTACAATAGATTTTGGGACTTTTTAAAAGTTTTTATTATCCTCTGTTTTACTGTACTGTTTGAATATTCGCTATTGCGAATATTCGTATTTTTTCAAATTTATTTTTAAAAAAAGATCACATCCTAGTGATCTCCATCGACGTCTAAAAGCATTGCTGGTATGATTAGAGACCATGGGCCGAGTAGCTGAGGCAATCCTTTTATGTTGCCGAATATTCGCGAATACTTTCTCTGCCCTTCTTTTGCATCAGAGCCAATCAGAGTTCTCCTACCACAGTTGTCAGAGGTTAGCAACCTCCATAGCAACCAATAGGAACCTGCCTGCACGACCATGCGCATGCGCGGACGAGAATTTCGCAATCAATTTCGCATTTGCATTAGCGAAATTTCGCAAAAAATTTTTTTTGATAAAATATCACGAATATTCGATATTAACGAATATTTCACGAATATTCTTCTATATATTCGTGAAATATCGCAAAATCGAATATGGCGTATTCCGCTCAACACTACTCTCCAGCACTAATACCGATGACTTTATTCATAAACACTTTATGGTCAGGAATGGAAAACTTAAACCAACTCACTTTGAATCCAGTTTGTAAACTCTACTTTAGTTGATTCTATATTTCCTATAAAATTATTATTTTATTGGAAAAGAACTGTTAATTAACCACTTGTCCACCGCCCACCGTCAAATGACGGCGGGCGGAGGACTCCATTATCCTGACATCACGTCATATGACGTGATGTCTTTTTAAAGCCGCGGGCGGGCGTGCGCGCAGGCGGGCGCGCGCGCACACCCGCCGCTCTGCTGGGATCCTGGCGCGAGTGCCCGGCGGCAACGATCGCCGCCGGGCACACGCGATTGCCCAGTAACTGAGCGGGGACGTGGAGCTTTGTGTGTAAACACAGAGCTGCACGTCCCTGTCAGGGAGAGAGGAGACAGATTGTGTTCCTTGTACATAGGGACACAATCGGTCACCTCCCCCAGTCACCCTACAGTTAGAACACTCATAGGACACACATTTAACCCCTTCCCCGCCCCCTAGTGGTTAACCCCTTCACTGCCAGTCACATTTATACAGTAATCAATGCATATTTATAGCATTGTTCACTGTATAAATGTAAATGGTCCCAAAAATGTCAGAAAAGTGTCCGAAGTGTCCACAATAACGTTGCAGTCCCAATAAAAAAATCGCAGATCGCCGCCATTAATAGTAAAAAAAAAAAATTAAAAAAATGTCATAAACTATCCTCTATTTTGTAAACGCTATAAATTGTGCACAAACCAATCGATAAACGCTTATTGCATTTTTTTTTTACCAAAAATATGTAGAAGAATACGTATCGGTCTAAACTGAGGAAAAAAATATTTTTTTATATATTTTTGGGGGATATTTATTATAGCAAAAAGTAAAAAATATTGATTTTTTTTCAAAATTGACGCTCTATTTTTGTTTATAGCGCAAAAAATAAAAACCGCAGAGGCGATCAAATACCACCAAAAGAAAGCTCTATTTGTGGGAAAAAAAGGACGCCAATTTTGTTTGGGAGCCACGTCGCACGACCGCGCAATTGTCAGTTAAAGCGACGCAGTGCCGGAAGCTTAAATTTTGTCTGGGCAGGAAGGGGGTGTAGGTGCACAGTAGGCAAGTGGTTAAGCTACTCATCTCAGATTTTTTTTTCTCACTAATGAGGCAGAGAGCAGCTTGTGATCCCATCGGATTAATATATTTTTAATTTCTGCAAAAAAAGTCCTACTCACTGTGCGCCTTGACATGCAAATCCCAACCAGGGATACAGTCTTGACTACAACAGCTATATAAACTCGGCTAGTAAAGAGTACATCATTCAGCAGATCTACTTTTTTTTTTTTTTTTCACTCTATATGATGTCCAGATCTTATTAGAATTTTCACTATCTGGCCTTTTGGCAGGCAATAAATATTAAACCATGATTTCATCAGCACAAAACACCTCATCGATAATCACCAACTTTGTTCTTGTTGGACTTATTGAGATGGAATCATTTAGATACTTGTATGCCCCTCTAGCCTTTGCATTATATGTTATCACAATGGTAATATGTTTAATGATTGTTTACGTAACCCAGGCAGAAGAAAGCTTGCACAAACCTATGTATTTCTTTATAGGTCATCTGGTTTTAAATGTCATGGTTGAAAGTTCGGCTTCCCTTCCCAAACTATTCATTGATTTGTTAACTAAATGTTCAACCATCTCTCTCATAGCATGTCTCTCCCAGGCCTCCTTTACTCAGAGTTATGGCTCTGTCGAAATTTTTGCCTTTACTGCTATAGCATACGATAGTTTTTTTTGGCTGTAGGACACCCTCTGAGATATCATTCTATCATGACGAACCTGAACCTGTGCAAAAGTGATCATTGCCATATGGATTTTTAACTGGAAAATGGCTGTAGGTTCTTTATTAACTGTAAGACTAAACTTTTGTGCTGTTAACATCAACAACGTCTATCGTGAGACCATGTCCCTTCAACTACTGGCTTGTGGTGACATAACGATTAACCTTATCTATGGAACAACTATGACATTGTTCTTTGTGATTGGCTGCATACTTGTAGTAATTTACTCTTACATAAGGACAGTTCTCATTTGTCTTAGGGTCCTTTCACACGTGCGGACCGTTCGTCCGTTTTTAGACGTCCGTTTTTTTACCGCAATGCTTTCCTATGGGTCCTTTCATACGCATCCGCTAACGTCCGTCTCCGTTAAGCTCCGTTTTTTTTGAACGGAAGAAAACCCTATTTTTCTTCCGTCAGAAAAACATAACGGACGAAAAACGGATGTTAGCGGATGATCCGTTTAACATCCGATCCGCTAACATCCGTTTTTCATCAAAATATGTAATAAACAAAAAAAAAAAGGATGAAAAAACGGATGAAAAACGGATGAAAAAAACTGATGAAAAACGGATGTGAACGGACGAAAAACTGATGAAAAACGGATGACAACTGATGAAAAACGGACGAAAAACAGATAAAAACCAGACGAAAAAACGGATCAGCTGATGAAAAAAAACGGACCTAAAAAACGGTCCGCACGTGTGAAAGGACCCTTAAACCTTCTGGGGAAGCCTCTCAGAAAGCGATGTATACCCTGGTGACTCACGTAGTGGCCTTTTCCATTTTCATGGTTGGATCAATGTTTGTTGTATTTAGGTACAGGTGGTTCTCTGTCGGCAGTTGCTCACATTACCATCTGTGTGATCTGTTCGAGTTTCCCCATTGCTGTGTAGCGCCCCCTTACTTTCTGTAGGGGCGTTATGAATGGGAGCCACGTAACTCTCCCATTCCCCACTAACTTTAGCGTAACTTACGCTAAAGTTAGTGGGGAATGGGAGAGTTACGTGGCTCCCATTCACAATTTGTCAAATTTAGGCTGCTGTCACTCCCAGAACTGTCCTGTTGGTCGGTCTGCGCTCCAGGGGTGTGTTTCCAGCCCTGGGCGGCAGCTGGTGCTAGAGGGGTTCTGGCGGACTCGTTTTCCTCAGCAGCCAATTAGAGGGGTTGGTTCCCTCGCTAAGGTAGGCTGAGAGAGGCTATATCTGGGGCAGCCGCCTTGGCCTGAGGGACGTTTTTGCTTTCTGCGGGGTCCGAGTTCCAGGTCCACCTTCAGGGTGCACACATCCATGGACCCCGCAGCTGTGGCCTACCGGGCCGAAGTTGCGCACCATGCGGAGCTTCACACTGAAACAGAGAGGGATCTCAGCAGCTTCTGAATCCCAAACTTTTCATAAAAGGATCCTAAGCTGGGAGCTGTGCGGTGGGGGTTTGGCTTGAGGAGAACCCAGAGGCAGGTGATCCAATAGGGCACGAACGAACCATCAGGGATCTGGTTACTGACAGGTACACTTCAACTGTCAACCGGTGACCCTGACTAAATTTACTGGGAGGACTCGCTCATTCTAAACCAAGTTCATCCAAGTACTAAGCCTGTGGCAGAGGCCCGAGCCGGACCTGTGGCAGAGGTCTGGTCCTCCCAGCGTTTGCAAGTGACACTTCGGCTGCCAGGCTTGTGGCAGAGGTCTGTCCGGGGGCACTTTACCCACTCTGTCCGGAGTGGCGACGAACTGAGCTTATCATTCCTGAGAGTTTGCTCTCCCTCTTCTTCATATCCAAGGCCTGATACTCAAGCTCTCTCTCTTTGCTCATCAACCTTTCCTGTCCTGTACCATGTTGATGTTGGCCATGTTGGTGGAATAAAGCATTGAAGAAAATCCAACTAAAGACTGGACATTTGCTCTCGATCTCAACTCACAAGTATCACCCCTAGACACCTGCACGGTAACTCAACACGCGGATCCCGATTATACTCAGCGGCTCCTGAATTAGGGTAGCGCTACAGCTGTAAACCCTCTGATTTATGGGATAAGGACTGAAGCTCTCAGGCCACGTACACACGATCGAACATGTCCACTGAAACTGGTCCGCAGACCAGTTTCAGCGGACATGTTCGATCGTGTGTACATCAGACCGTTTTCCAGCGGACCAAAGTTTCAAAACATGCTTGAAAATATGTCCGCTGGAAACCTGTTCACCGGTTAGTACGATGGTTAGTATGGTTAGTAAATCATCGGACCAAAATCCCACGCATGCTCAGAATCAAGTTGACGCATGCTTGGAAGCATTGAACTTTGTTTTTTCATCACGTCGTTGTGTTCTACGTCACCGCGTTCTGGTCCGAGGGGATTTTGGCCCGATGGTGTGTATGCACATCAGACCAACAGACCACTTCAGCGTGGTCCAATGAAAATGGTCTGTCGGACATGTTTCATCGGACATGTCTGATCGTGTGTACGCGTCAAAATTGTGCAAAATTTGCACAGATTTTGGAGCAAAAAAAAAAAAAAAAGACATAGACATGCTTTTATCATTTAATATTTATGGCTTTAAACTATTTAAATGATTCTCTATGAGCTCATCTGTCTGTTATTCAGGATGTCACCATAAAGGTTTAAATAATGATGTATGGTGGGAAACTTTTTTTAATTTTTTTAAGCAACCTGAGCCCTGTCTGCATTAGCCTAACCCAAATAAACTTACCTCTTGCTAAATGAACCCTACTGTATGGTAAGATCTGCTGTGGTATGTTTTCTCACTTGATTTTTTTTTTTTTTACTTAGCTCAATCCATAAATCTATAGGAAACTTCTACTGTCTCAATGAGATTTCCAATGCTGACTTTTTCTTTTGCAATTGCTAATTGCTTCATGATCTCTGAGTTAATATTTTCAGTGGAAATCCTTTCTATATAGGCCCTGAATGACCCCTTGGTAAAGTAAACCTGGTCTTAAAAAATTAAGATTTTCAATTTATAGACAATTGAAAAAAATAAATAATAAATACCTTTTTTATAAATGATGATTACTAATTAGTGAGGTGAAGCAGCTGCACTCACAGTATTGCACACACCAATGATAGCAAAATTAAATTTACAGTGCTGCCATATATGTATAATGCACAACTTAAAGGGAAGTTCCACCCACAATTTCACTTTTTAAATATAAATACCCCTGTAATACACAAGCTTAATGTATTCTAGTAAAGATTAGTCTGTTTTGTTAGGTTGTTACAGCATTTAGTTTATAATCTAGAAATAGACCGTGGCCATCTTAAGTGTGGGCATCATGAAGCCAGACTGTATGACTTCCTGGATTTCAGCTTTGCATATCTCACACATGCTCAGTGCTGCACACGCCATGTAATAGGTTTCAGTCAGGTTTGCAAGGACTACTGGGAAACAGGATGCCTATCCCAGAAACCCTTGCAAATAGCCATGTGACTTAATAGCCTAGGCTAATAAGGAGGAGGAAGTAATGAAGGACTACAAAATAAAGGTATTTACAAGCAACAAAATAAATAAATAAAGCGGAGTTCCACCCTTAAAATCACTTTTTTTCATTACATCAGCGCCAGTATGCTGTTTTTTTTTTTTTTTTAATGCGCGTACTTACTTTATATCAAATCATTGAATTCCAGGCGCACCGCGGAATGTCGCCGCTATAAGGCGTCACGCCTTCCGGAAACAGCCGATTAGCATTCGGATTTTACTCGGCGCCTGCGCACAGACCCAGGAGCTGACTGCGCAGACGCCGAAAATAGCCGGTCCTAGTTCGGGTTTTTTTCGGAGGGCGTGACGCAGCTATATACGACGCCTGCGCAGTCAGCTCCTGGGTCTGTGCGCAGGCGCCGAGAAAAGCCGAATGCTAATCGGCTGTTTCCGGAAGGCGTGACGCCTTATAGCGGCGACATTCCGCGGTGCGCCTGGAATTCAATGATTTGATATAAAGTAAGTACGCGCATTAAAAAAAAAAAAAAAAACAGCATACTGGCGCTGACGCCAGTATGCTGGATGTAATGAAAAAAAGTGATTTTAAGGGTGGAACTCCGCTTAAAAATTGTCCATTCTGAACACTATGAGATTAGGGCATGCAGCACAGACAAACATAAAAAAAATGGGTGGAACTCCATTTTAACCCAAGGGGCGTCAAACTCAATTTCATTGTGGGCCGCATCAGCATTATGATTGCCCTCAAGGGTTGTATCTGTAAGATTAGATATCCAGCGCATCCCCTCCCCTTATATTAGATGTCAAGAGTCACCCCACCATCAGAAGTCCCCCACTCTCCCTTACATCACAGTGCACCCACCATTCCTTATCATGCTGCTGGGAAGAAGCTGGATGCATTGCTTGAAAGCAGAAAGTGAGGGTCTGGAGGAGAACCAGAGCAGGGCTGGAGAGGTGCGAGGGCCACATAAAATGGCCTGGAGGGCCGGATTCGGTCCACGGGCCTTGTGTTTGACACCTATGGCTTAACCGCTTCAGCCCCGGACCATTTTGGTGGTCTAAGGCCTCGTACATACGACCAAGGAACTCGTCGGAAAAGACACATTGTTTTCCTCGACGAGTTCCTTGTTAGGCTTGTCGAGAAACTTGACAAGCTATCTTTGCATACACACAGTCAAGACTAAATCTCCTCGTTCTCAAATGCGGTGACTTCAACACATACAACGGCAGAGGAAGTTCGATTCCACTGGCACAACCCTTGGGGCTGCTTTTGCTAATCTCATGTTACTGCGTGTTAGGTAAAAGTTTGGTAAGAGACATTTGCACTTTTCAGTCTGTTACAGCGTGACAAATGTGCTATCTCCATTAGAAATACAACTTTTACCGAAGGTGCGCAGGTTTCTAAGCATACACACCAACGTGTTTCTCGTCGAAAACCAGCCCAACGAGGAATATGACGAGGGAATTGAGACTCCCATTGAGGAAAAAGAGAACTTGCTCTCTTTTTTCCTCGTCGAGTTCCTCGACAGTTTTCTTGATGAAATGCATACACACGATTTCCTCGGCAAAAAAGCTCTCCCACCGAGTTTCTTGATGGATTCTGTCGAGCAAAACGGTCGTGTGTACGCGGCCTAAGACCAAGCCACTTTTTGTGATTCGCCACTGCATCGCTTCAACTGACAATTCCACGGCCATGCGACGCGGCTCCCAAATAAAAATGATGTCCTTTTCTTATACACATCACCTCCTATATGTGAAAACACATCAATTGCAAAAGACTGCTTATCTCATGGACATTCCTAATTATTGTAATACATGGACTCATTTATCAGTTATTTCATTTTTTGTAGTTCAGTTTTATCCTTGAATCTTTAATTTCTCAGTGCTGTCATTATTTGTATACATTATGCAGCTAATTGACCAGGCCCCTTTTTGCGTTTCAGCACTGCGTCATTTCAACTGACAATTCCACGGCCATGCGACGCGGTTCCCAAACAAAATTTGACGTCCTTTTCCCCCCCATATAGAGCTTTCTATTGGTGGTATTTGATCACCTCTGCGATTTTTATTTTTTGCGCTATAAACAAAAAAAGAGCAACAATTTTGAAAAAAAAACAATATATTTTACTTTTTGCTGAATATTCCCCAAAACATTTTTTTTTCAACAGTTTAGGCCGATACATATTCTTCTACATATTCTTGGTAAAAAAAAAATCGCAATAAGCGTTTATTGATTGGTTTGCGCAAAAGTCATAGCTTCTCTTTTTTGGAAAACCGATCGCAAATAGTGAAGTTAGGACTGTTCACTTCTGAGAAACGCACACTATCTTGCGGAGTCCCTCAAGGATCCCCTCTGTCGCTATTCAACATCTATCTTCGTCCTCTTTTTGAAATCATCAGCAGCCAAAAACTGCTTTATCACTCATATGCAGATGACACACAACTATATTTCCGCATTTGCAATAGTAAGGATCACCACCTCAATCTAGAGACATGCCTCTCTTTGATAGAGAATTGGATGACAAAGAGTTACCTTAAACTCAACGGAGCAAAACCAGAACTTCTTCTGTTTCACGCCAAGCGTATGAATCAACCGGCAACAACTTGGATACCCCCGCCCATTCTGGGAAAAATCATCACCCCTAGCGCCAAAGTCAAAAGTCTCAGGGTCATCTTTGACTCCTACATGACAATGGATGCACAAATTATTCCCAAAGAAGACATAGCGGTCGTGTGGGAGCAGTTGTGAACTCCAGACTGGACTATGCAAATGCCCTTTACCTCGGACTCCCAAAGTACCAAATCGCTCGTCTGCAAGTCGTTCAGAATACAGCCGCCAGACTGGTGACTGGGAAAAAACCCTGGGAATCCATCTCACCTTCACTGAGATCCCTTCATTGGATACCAGTAAAAGACAGAATTGCTTTTAAAGCACTCTGTCTAACGCATAGATGTATCCATGGGAATGCTCCCTATTATCTATGCAAAAAAATAATAGCTCATAATCCCAATCGCGTTCTGCGATCCACCAGTCAAAATCTCCTCCAGATACCGAAAGCCAAGTACAAGTCCAAAGGAGAAAGGAGATTCGCGGTCCAAGGTCCAAGACTATGGAACGCTTTACCAACCAGCATGCGGTTGGAGGAGAACCACTTAGCCTTCAGGAGAAAGATCAAGATTCATCTCTTTTAATTCCAAAGGAGACAGGAACAACTAGTGCCCAGAGGCGATTAAATTGGCATGTGCCGCGCTATATACGTTTTCATTCATTCATTCTACAAAATAGACTGTTTTATGGCATTTTTATTAATATTTTTTTTTACTAGCTATGGCAGCGCTCAGCGATTTTATATCGTGACTTCAACATTATGGTGGACACATCGGACACTTTTGACACCATTTTGGGACCATTGTAATTTTTACAGAGATCAGTGCTATAAAAATGCACTAATTACTGTAAACATGACGCTGGCAGTGAGGGGATTAACCACTAGGTGGCGTTGTAGGGGTTAGGTGTTCCATAGGGAGTGATACTTACCGTTTGGGGGCGTGGCTACACATGTCACTGATGACCGTTCCCGATCATGGGGAATGGTCATCAGTGACAGTGTCACTAGGCAGAATAGGGGAATGCCATGTTTAGAAAGGCATTCCCCTGCTCTGGCCTTGCCGACCGCAATCGCGGGCCTCCCGGGAACATCAAGTTGGGCGGAAAATTTAAATTGACATATCTGTACACCAATCTGCCTGCCTGTGGCATGTTGTCGACGTACATAATCGTGCGGTCGGAAAGTGTTTAAACATGTATAAATAATGCCTAATCCAGTGTTTCTCAAACTTTTTTGTCTTGCGGCTCACCAAAAAGATCTAAAAAATTTTGCAGCACGCCTGAAAAGATTTAACGTTTGTGGTGAAGAACTTGTTTATTTTTACTTATGTGTACTGATAGGGTATGCTCACACCTTGCCATCAAGCTGTACTGAAGACCCCTCCCCCTCTCTAGTCATAGCATGCCCCTGACACCTGGATCAGTACATATACAATATCTCACAAAAGTGAGTACACACCTCACATTTTTGGAAATATTTTATTATATCTTTTCATATGACAACACTGAAGAAATTACATCTCGCTACAATGTAAAGTAGTGAGTGTACAGCTTGTATAACCAGGGCTTTTTTTTGCGGGAACGTGGGAGAATGCAGTTCCGGCACCTCCAGCACTAAATTTATGTAATGGCAAGGGGTGATAGGGTGTGCTGGAGGGGCTATTGATGGCTGTCTGGCTGGCTGCTGGGAGTTCATTTGTTGCTGAGGTGGATCTACTGTTGCTTGGGGGTATATTGTTGTGGGGGTTTTATTGTTCTTGGGGGAGCTATGGTTACTGGCTGCAGGGGATCCATTTTACTGCCTTTCTTGTTATCATTAACAAATCCCATTAACATACCTTAAAGTGGAGGTTCACCCTCAAAAAAATTCTGACATCACATTCTGTCGAGTCATCCTACAGACAGAATGCCGGTGTTTTTTTTTTTTCTCAGCACATACCTCGTAATTCAGATTTTCACCCCCCTCTCTCCCGCGGTGTTCCCAATCACTGCCTGTGATTTACAGGCTTCCGTCCGGCGCATACTGCGCGTCACAGGTTGCCGACAGAACCCGAACGTCGGTGCGCAGGCGCCGTATAGAGCCGCACCGACGTTCGGGTTCTTTCACCAACCTGTGACGCGCAGTATGCACCGGACGGAAGCCTGTCAATTACAGGCAGTGATTGGGAACGCCCAGTCCCACGGGAGAGCCGGGGGGTGAAAATCTGGATTACGAGGTATGTGCTGAGAAAAAAAAAAAAAAAACACAGGCATTCTGTAGGATGACTCGACAGAATGTGATGTCAGAATTTTTTTGAGGGTGAACCTCCACTTTAACACAACAAAATGATACTAGGTTCTGTATTTTCTAAAAGGGGCAGTATTGGGCAGTAGGTAGGGGGTGAAACCAAGGAACAGTGTGAATAAACCAGCCTATATAGATGACCATGTGGTTGCCATCATCCCTTAAAAATTGTAAATATGAAAACCTCTAGGGTTGGGATTATGCAGGCAAAAAAAAAAAAAAAAATAATAATATATATATATATATATATATATATATATATATATATATATATATATATATATATATAAATGTATTATACAAAAGTAGAAAATTACATAGCAATGCAGAATCACAAGATAATCAGGCATATGAATAATAAAAGGACACATTGCCACATCTCAAAGTTCCCTAACAGGGGCAGAGTGAAAAAGTGGCTCAGCCGACGCGTTTCAAACCAAACATTTATAATTTGATTTTCATCAGGGATATCGTATTGTGTCTTTAATATCTAAATAAAGAGAGATAAGTTGAAAAGAATAGAAGCAAAAAATTAACTAATCATATCCAATAATATAAACATATTCAAAGAAAAGGCAAACACCACTCACTTCATCAAATGCCTATAAGTGTGCATTCATAGCATTCCCCAGCAATCATCACGCTGCCAAAAAGCTCCTGAACCAAGCCGTCTCTCCAATCGAAAAAGGGTAGTCAAACCTGTCTCATCAGAGGCTAGGAACTGGAATCCTATGTTAATGGCATCATGATGGGTCTAAAGAAAGATGTATTACAGTATTAGTCCACAAATTTAAAGAAAATGGGAAGCAAGCATATATCAAAAAGATAGATGCATGCTGAAAAGAATTTACTTGCTTACTTGACATAGAAAATGGCTTCAAAGAAGGTATTTCCATCCAGAAGTTTTCTCCAAGGGTGCCACAGATCAAGTCTGTCAAAAGCTCCATAGCTGATGTGCTGGGAGAAAGAATGACGCCATTCAGTCTCCCCGGTGTCCTTATATAGCCCTCTAAGGCCCTGATTGGTTGCTGTTTATCATGTGACAGCATCAGCCGAATCACCTACTACACGGCTCTCAGTGATTCCTGTATGGGCTGAATAGACATAGAGCGCACGTGGTAACGCCCACCCTGCGAACCGCACCAATCACAAACTGACTGGGCGGCACTATAGACTTATCAGCTGGACCGGGGCTTCATGGTTCTCACTGATCCCTGAAATGGCTAAACAAGAAACGGAGCGTGGCGTGATAACGCCCACCCCCACGGGCCGCACCAATCAAATGCTGACTGGGCGGCACTGAGAGACTTGACGGCTGGAGGGGAGCCCATACAGCATTAAAGGAATTCCAAGCAGAAAACAAAGCCCATGTCCATGGAAATCATGGACACTGGTTCAGTCTGATTGAGAGACCTTCATTCAATTGGAACCTACATATCTTTTTGCTGGTCAAAGACCGTGCCACTTGTTTTGCGATTTGGCACTGCATCGCTTTAACTGACAATTGCGTGGATGTGCGACGTGGCCCCCTAAACAAAAATTTCCCCACAAATAGAGCTTTTGTTTGGTGGTATTTACTCACCTCTGCGGTTTTCATTGTTTGCGCTATAAACAAAAGAAGAGCGACAATTTTGAAAAAAAAACAGAATATTTTTTACTTTATGATTTAATAAATATCATTTTTTTCCTCAGTTTAGGCCGATATGTATTCTTCTACATATTTTTGGTGAGAAAAACCCACAATAAGCGTATATTGATTGGTTTACGCAAAAGTTATTGCATTTAATTTTTTTTACTAGTAATTTGTGGCGATCTGCGATTTTTATTGTAACCGTGACCGTGACATTGTGACGGACATATCGGGCACTTTTGACACATTTTTGGCACCATTCACATTTATACAGCGATTAGTGCTATAAACCTGCACTGATTACTGTGTAAATGTGACCGGCAGGGAAGGGGTTAACACTAGGGGGGCGCTGAAGGGGTTAAATATGTTCCCTAGGGAGTGATTCTTACTGTAAGGGGGAGGAGACTGATCTCTGTTCCTCTGTAATGGGAACACACCATCCATCTCCTCACCTCTAAGGCCGCGTACACACGAGCAGACAGATTTGTTCAAATTGGTCGGGCCACCGATTTGAAAAAATCTGTCTGCTGGGGACATATTGGTTTGATCGTGTACACACGATCAAACCAAAATCCCCGCCGCCAGACGGTGCGGTGACGTAGCGGTGACGTTGACGCCGCCACGTCACCACACCAGGAAGTTAAACACTTCCGCGCATGCGTCGAAACCATTCGGCGCGTGTGCGAGAAGACATGTCTGCTGGTTAGCGTACTAACCAGCAGACATGTCGGGCGGACGGGTTCCCAGCCGACAGATTTCAAAGCATGCTTTGAAATCTGTCGGGTGGCCAAATCCGTCGGCTCGCCCGTACACACGATCGAATCTGTCTGCTGGGACGGTCGGGCCGACCGTTTCCAGCAGATAGATTTGATCGTGTGTACGCGGCCTTACAGGAACGTGGATCTGTGTTTACACCCCATCATTACACACACAGATCCACGGTTATGCTGTAATCACGGGCAATCATCACAGGTGCCTGGCGGACATCGTGGCTACTGGGCATGCCCCCTAGACAGCCAGGAAGCCCAGGTTGTCGTATGATGTCCACAGTGTTGCCGGCCGGCCGTATTTTTACACTTTTTCCCCCCGTTCGTAAATGTCCATGGTTGTGGAAATGTGCCAGTAAAAATATCCAAGATCAGTTTGGTTTGGAACTGTGCATGGAGATTGGAGGCAGGGGGTGATTGGAGGCCGGGGGTGATGGTGGCTGCAGTGGCACCGCAGAGGGGCGTGGAAGCAGGGGGTGTTAGTGGCAGGGGTTATTGGAGGCAAGTGGTGATGGTGGCTGCGGTGGCACCGCAGAGGGGGGTGGAGGCAGGGGGTGTTAGTGGCAGGGGGTGATTGGAGGCAGGGGGTGTTGGTGGCACCGCAGTGGGGGATGGTGGCACCTTAGAGGGTGGGGGATGGAGACAGGGGTTGTTGGTGGCACCACAGAGGGGTATGGAGGCAGGGAACGATGGAGGCAGGGTGTGATTGGAGGCAGGGGGCCAGGGATAGATTAGAGGGAGATTGAAGGCAGGGGGTGTTAGCTGCATGGGGTGATTGGAGGCAGGGGGTGTAGGTGGCACCGCAGAGGGGGGTGGTGGCATCGCAGAGGGTGGGGATGGAGACAGGGGTTGTTGGTGGCACTGCAGAGGGGGATGGAGGCAGGGGGAGATTGGAGGCGGGGGAGATTGGAGGCGGGGAGATTGGAGGCAGGGGTAGATTGGAGGCAAGGGGAGATTGTGGCACCCCAGAGTGGGGTGAAGGCAGAGGGTGTTGGTGACAGAGAAGAATGAAGACAGGGGGAGATTGTGGCACCGCAGAGGTGGATGGAGGCAGGGGGTAATGTGACTAAATAATTTGCCCTTATTATATAGAAAATAACAAAAATATGTTTTTTTTTACCTTAATATCTACCCTAAATCACATTAATATTTGCCTAGCGCGTACTTGTTTGGAGCCTAAATACTGAAATTTGCACCTAAAAATATAATTTAGTAACTTTTGTGAAATGTCAGTAAAATCTTGGCTGCGCCCAGGGCCGGATTTGCTCTCCCTGCCGCCCCAAGGCCAGGTTCCACAGTGCACCCCCTCCCCACCAACCGAACCCCCCCCCCCAAATCAACGGAGAATGGCAACCGGAGGGGACAGGGGCGGCACGGTTAGTTCAAATATTTTTTAGCACTTTTTTTTATTTTTATTCATTTTTAGCTTGTCGTTTACTTGTTTTTATTTTTGTGTAATATTCTTATTATTTTGAATATTATTTTACTTATTCTTTACTTATTAGTTAGTTTAATTATTATTATTTTTTATAATTTTTTTCACTTAACTTTATTGCTATCACACAGGAGAAAACAATTCCCTGTGCGATAGCAATTGGAGGTGACAGGTTCTCTTTATTGACCCTGTCACCTCCAAAACAGAAGTCTTAGCACTGTGCTAGAACTCCTGTCACAGCTGAGATGGGAAGAGCACAGCTCACCCCTCTCACTGTGTACATCGGCGGCAGGGACAGGAGACAGACTCGGCGGCTGGGGGGAGAGAGGAGGAGTCCCGAAGGCAGAGCAAGCCGAGAAAGGTATTTGGGGGTAGGAGAGAACGGACAGCAGCACACATTTGACAAGTGATTTTGACGACATCACCGTAATCACTTAACGAGTGAGCGGATTCCCCCACTCAATTCTCCCACACAGCAACTTACCGCACTCAACTGTATGTTACGGCCGTCGGGGGACTCCATGCCACTGCCGCCACTGGGCACCCTGCCGCCCCGAAGCCTGGCCTTGGTGGCCTTGTGGGAAATCCGGGCCTGGCTGCACCAGTAAATTTCGGGTCTCGTGCCAGTAAATTTTTATCTGGTAGGTTGGCAACACTGGACATCCACCCGGGATGAGAGATCCCATCTGTGGACGTCATTTGACTATGGGCGGGTTGGGAAGTGGTTGATGCCAACATTTCTGCCAGGGAATGCAAATGTTTGAGCACAAATTGAGATTTTCCTAGCTTGTGACGGAAAATATTAGTTATATGAAGACAGGAGGCGAGTATCTTATGCATTAATCTTCCTTTATTAATGCCCATAGCAGAATTTTAACATTCAATTAAACTAAGTGAAAACAGAAAAAACTGTATAGGACTACACTTCCTAGCGTCGCTGTAGCCCCTCCTATCCTGACGCTCTATATAAGGACTGGCTCCTCCTGAATCTTCCTCTTCTTTATGCGAATCCCAGTCTCCCAGGAACCAGGATCATCATTTAAACAGTTTATTAACCACCTGGATCTTCGGCCAGCCGGCTCGACCTCCCAGCCTCTGGAGGCAACTGGGGTAACAGTAAACACGTCCCAACGGGGATCAGCCAACCAAAACGTTCTCGGCCAACGGGCCATCTGCACACAGGAACCTCCTCCCGATCACTAGGTCGTCAGCACACTGGAATCGTGTTTGCGATCAATAGCCTGAAAGAAAATGTATAAGCGTGACAGGGAGGGAAGATACTCGCCTCCTGTCTTCATATAACTAATATTTTCCGTCACATGCTAGGAAAATCTCAATTTATATATCAGACAGGAGGCTCATATCTTATGCAAGTTCAAAGCTTAACACAGTACCAAATAACATGAATATTACTAGAATATATTAATAGACTCATGTATATGTGTGGTCTGGCAATTATAAAACTGACATGGAGATGTGATCCTCCGGTCTAAAATAGAATTGGCGAAAGGTGGTCTCAGAAGACCAGTCGGCCGCCAGCAAGAGATCTGCAAGAGAACCCCCTGCAGTAACTACCTTGGTAGCCATAGCTCCTCTAGAAGAGTGAGCCCCGAACAAGGTTATGTCTATGCCCGCCATATCCATGGTTGATCTAACCCAACGCGCCAGAGTGGCAGAGGTGACCGGGTGATGAGGTCTTACATAGGATACCAGAAGCTGGGATAAATCAGGAGAGCGCAGGTCAGCCGTATGTGCTTCATAGGTTTGTAGGCATCTAACCACGCAGAGTCGCGGGTGAGTAGGAAAATAAGGGTAAAATATGGATTGGATGCCTGTCTTGGTCCTACGGACCACCGAGAATTTAACCCCTTGCGGTGAAAACTGTCGCCTGGAAATGTCTAAGGCCCTAACGTCAGAGATCCGTTTTATCGAGATCAGACATAAAAGGACTGTGAGTTTAAAAGACAGAAGTCTGAGTGGCAGCGTCTCATTATCCTCCCAGTTAGAGAACATATCGAGAACCTTGGCGACATCCCAGGTGGATTGATATCTAGGGCGAGGGGGTCGTTTGAATTTAATGCCTCGCAGCATCCTACCTATCAGGGGGTGTTTGCCGACTGGCAAAAAGTCCACCGGGCAATGGTAAGCTGATATGGCTGATCTGTATATATTTATGATGCTGTACGATTTACCAGAATCGAAAGAATCCGCCAGGTAATTCAGTACGACAGTTACAGGGGCTTGTATAGGATCAACCTGCCGTTGATCACACCAACACACCCAGAGTTTCCAGGCTGATTGATATGCCGATCGAGTCCCGGGGGCCCAGGCCAGGGCGAGAAGGTCCCTAGCTGATTTAGAAAGGTGGTCGTCTGCATCTGACACCCCGAAACCAACCACTCTAGGAGGGTCAGCGTGCCTTCCGCCACCAGAGGGTGGATGCCCTTGGTGGGATGGGAAAGGATGTGTGGAAACGTCGGTAGAAGTCTGGGGCAGTCTATGACCATTTCCAGGAGTAGCGGGAACCATGGTTGGGACGGCCACCATGGGGTGATTAGCACAACCCTTGCTTCTTGGTTCGCTATCTGTATTAATACCCTGGGGATCATCGAGAATGGGGGAAACGCGTAATGGGTCTCCCCCGTCCAGGGATGACGGAAAGTGTCCACTGCTGAGGCCTCTGGGTCCGGCCTCCAGCTGAAGAATCGGGGCAGCTGGTTGTTGAGGCGAGAGGCGAAAAGATCTATGCCTAATGGGCCCCAAAGTTGATTCAAGTGATGGAAAACTGAACGATCCAGACACCAATCGCTGGAGTCCATAAGATAACGGGAATTCCAATCCGCTATAGTATTGGAAGTTCCCGGAATGTACTCTGCCATAGGAATGATGTTGCGGGCGAGGCAGAAATGCCAAAATTCTTTGGCAATGTCCGCTAAAATTTTGGATCTGGTACCCCCCAAGCGGTTGATGTATTGCACCGCTGCAATATTGTCCATGCGTAATAATACGCAGCAATTGGAACTCTCTGTCAGAAAACTCTGAATAGCGAACAAGGCCGCTAGAAGTTCCAATGCGTTGATGTGTAGGAGGGATTCCTTGATGGACCAGGTCCCTCCCGTCGCGGTCACGCCTAAGCGAGCGCCCCAGCCTCGATGACTCGCGTCTGATTCTATAATGACGTCCGGACATGAATTGAAGATCGTCTTGCCGTTTCACTCTACGGCATGTCGAAGCCACCATTGTAACTCGACCTCGGCTTCCGTGGAGAGAGGTATCTCGTCCGCGTACCTGAGGCCCTGTCTCAGGTGGAGAATTTTGAGCCGTTGGAGAGCCCTGTAGTGAAGAGGGGCCGGAAATAAGAGGGGCCTGAATGGAGGCTGCCAACAGGCCTACCAGCCGGGCCAATACGCGCAACGATAGATAAGTCTTGCGGAGTACCGCTCTGATCTCTTTGCGGATCAGGGCTAGTTTTGCCCTGGGCAAATGGAGAACAGCTTGGTTGGTGTCTACCAAGAAGCCTAGGAATTCCAACACTTGTGTAGGAATAAAAACTGACTTTTCTTGGTTGATCAAGAAACCTAAACTCTGGAGTAAATTGACCGTCCAAGCTCTGTGGCGACAAGCTTGTAATCTGGAACAAGCTATGATGAGGATGCCGTCTAGGTAGATAATTAGCCGCACTCCTCTGCTCCTCAGCGATGCCACTACCGGTTTCAGGATTTTGGTGAAGCACCATGGGGCGGACGACAGACCGAACGGGAGGCAAGTAAATTGCCAAGTGCGTCCCCACCACTTGAAACGAAGTAGGTGTTGGGAGTCCGGGTGTATGGGGACAGTGAGATAGGCGTCTTTTAGATCTATTTTCACCAACCAGTCCCCTGGTTGAAGGAGATCCCTGAGGCAGTGGATACCCTCCATCTTGAAATGTCGATATGCGACATGTTGGTTCAAGTCCCGAAGGTTTATTACGGGACGGTAACCTCCCCCTTTCTTTCTGACTAGGAAGAGGTTGCTGATAAACCCCGGGGAGGATGGGTCGGTCTCGATCACCGCGTTTTTGGAAATCAGGTCTCGTATTTCGTTGTCTATCAGAACAACGTTTCGTGTCGCAAATCGAATGGGGGGTGGCACTACTCCTAAAATCGGTGGGGACAGAAGTTCTATGTGGAACCCCGAAATGGTGTTCAGTATCCATGTATCTGCCGTAATCGCAGACCAGGCGTGGGTAAAAAACATTAGTCGTCCCCCCACAGGTGTGTGGTGAATTGGAGTGTAGGCAGTACTCACCGGTAAATGGACGGGAGCGGGGGTATCCTCTGTTACCGCGTCCTCTCCACGGTCTACCACGGGGTGGGAAAAACGGAGCTGGTTGCACCATTGTGGTGTACGGAGGGGGAGCCTGGGTGTATTGAGATTGGGCAGCTGCCCTGTGAAAAGGTCTGAAGTTGACATTGCGGCCGGCAGAATGGCTCCTATTTCTGCCGGCCCGGGGAAAAACCTTGGTTGCCCCAGATTTTTTGAGCGAAGACTGAGCCTTATCGAGGCTGTTAAAGAGCCCCACAAATTTGTTGATATCTTTAACCAAGGATTCCCTGAACAGCATCCCCTCTGCTGCAGGACCTGGTTCAGATTCCGCCAGGTGTGCCAATTGCGGGTCAAGCCGCATCAATATGGAGCGTCTGCGCTCGACGGAGCAGGCGGTATTAGCGTTGCCTACTAGGCATATGGCTCTTTGGGCCCACCCGCGTAGCTGAGTGACGTCGATCTTTTGATCAGATGTCGCAGCATGTTCTGACATATTGAGAATCTTTGTCAGCGGACCAAGGAGGTCAAGGATACGGTCTTGAATGGCTTTAAAGGAGCGGTCTATTCCTTTCTTGGGGAATTTTCCTGTTTTTTGCAGGTACTTAGATAGAGTGTTAGGGCCGCTTTTCTAGGGATGTGTGGCCGAGGGCATTCCGCCCGTAATTTGTTACGATTGGACCTCTCAAGGGGTCTTCGTGCCCAGAATTCTACATACTGTGACACATGGGGCAAGGGGGACCAATCCCCCGAACGGGGATGGGAAATGGCATCTGGGTGGAACAGTGGTTCGCCCAGAGCGTCTACAATAATGTTGCCCTGAGTTCCAGGGGTGGCGTCTGGTAAGAGCGCCAATGTCCACGCATCCTCCTCTTCATAATCGGACTCAGAGACCTCAGCCTCGCCCGACTCAACGGACGAATCCTCATCTGAGGAGACCACATATGAGTCGGGTTTAGACCTCTTGGCGGATCTATGCCTCTTTGTTGACTCCCTGAGGCCCAGGGGTTGAAAGGAGTCCGAGGGATGCGTGGGATGGCAGTCCGTGTGGGGAGCTGCTTCATACAAATTATTTACTTCCCCTGCCGGGGAGTCAAGGGCCGCCATAACATGTTTTCTCTTATGAGAGGACTTGCCTATTTTAACATGCGGCTCACTGCTATGTGACAGTGATACAGGGGCGAGGGGTATGACTTGCTGTGAGCCAGAGGAAATGGTAGCCGCAGCTAGGGCAGCCTGCACTGATTTAGCAATCAGGTCTTGAAACTGAGATGTGTTCAGAAACTGTGATACATCTAGTGTTACTTCAGTGTCCTGAGCAGGAGCAGAGCTCTCATCAGCCATCCTGACAGTATGTATGGCTAGGCTGTATTAGAAGTGCAGGCACTGTATATTCAGACAATGACAAGGTAATGTAAAGGGGGTACGAACGAGGAATAAATTCCTCACAAGCTCCTAAACTAGCTGGCTAACTAGCGATATATATATCTAGCTGACTAACCCAGGCTCCTACCTCAAACACCGCTGGCGCTGACTAGTTTGCGGTGGGAGGAGAGCCTGTTGAAAATCCCCATTCCAGAGGTGAAGTCTCGCGAGACTACGGCCTCCGGAGTTTCTATTGGGGGAGAAGATGAGAGAGGGGAGTGGTCGAGTGTACTCCGACACTCTTCGTCTCCCTCTGCAGTGTAGAGACGACGTAAGCACGTCCGCACCTGTGAGGGAGAAAACACAGCATTGACGGCGAAAGAGGAGGGGAGGGGGACGGAAGCGAGCCGAGGCTCCGCCCCCCGCCAGAGCGCGCAAAGATGGCGTGAAGAAGGGACCAAGATGGCGCTTGCCGAGGGAGAGTGGGGACAGATGTAGACGCAGCAGCGGGGTAAGCGCTCCGGCGTCAAGACAGTAGAGGGAAAGAAAAAGTTCACATAGAAGTGACTCACATTCAAATGACCTGTCAAACCAAAATATATATATAATTAAGTACTTATCTGGTATGCTCTGCCATGAGCAGAAAGAAAGAGGAAGATTCAGGAGGAGCCAGTCCTTATATAGAGCGTCAGGATAGGAGGGGCTACAGCGACGCTAGGACTGCTGGGAAGTGTAGTCCTATACAGTTTTTTCTGTTTTCACTTAGTTTAATTGAATGTTAAAATTCTGCTATGGGCTTTAATAAAGGAAGATTAATGCATAAGATATGAGCCTCCTGTCTGATATATAACTGTATATTATTTTATGTTTAAGCCTACGCTTATCATGTGGTGATACCTGTAACTGGGTTGACTGTCTCTGTCACTCTAAACCCGCTGATATATGGGGTAAGGACTGAGGTCCTCAGAATAAAAATCCTTCAAAAAATAAATAAATTCATGCACTTGGAAAATTCTAAAAGACTATTGTTCCATTTCTAAATCAAGTGTAATTCTTAATCGTTTCAATTTTAATGTAACTTAAAGGGGAGTTCCAGGATTTTTAATGTTTATTAAAAGTCAACAGCTACAAAAAGTGTAGCTGCTGGCTTTTAATAAACAGATACTCACCCACTCCATGGTCCAGCGACGCGCCGGCCGGAGCTCCGCTCCTCTCCCCCCCCCTCTTCTCCGGCCGCATCCTCATTGTTAGTGTGGGCACCCGGCCGTGACAGCTTTCGGCTTCACGGCCGGGCACTCACTGTGCATGGGCGAGCAGCGCTGCACACTGTGATTGGTCAGGCGATCGTCTGGGACCTGTCACGTGTCCCAGGCAATCACCTACAAGGAGGGGCCGCCAAAAGGCGATATGACATATCACCTTAGCGGCCCCTGGGCAGAAGGAGGAAGTGGGACAAGATGTCCCACTCCTCCTGAAGCTCCCCCCCCCCAAAAAAAAAATGACATACCAAATGTGGCATGTAAGGGGGTGAGGAGTGGATTAAGCGGGAGTTCCACTTTTGGATTAAAATGAATTACAGTTACAATTTTTTTTTGGAGAAGTAATAAAGTAAGAACCAATGTCAGGTTTAAGTGGCATCGGAGGCTTGGGGAGATTTATTCACTTCCTGTCTGGTCAAAAGGTTGATCCAGGACAGGAAGTGAGAGAACATCTCTCTAACACAGCCCCAGAAAGCAGAAAACCTGACAGGGGTCCTAACCTCTCTCCATTTTAAAACAAATACATTTTTTTTGGCTCTGGATACAGTTTAAAACTAACCACACGCATTCTGATTAGAGGCTGTTAAAATGTACCAGCAGATGTACAGGTCTACCCAAACCGTTCATTCAAATTATATCCAGCCACATAGACACTTGTATTAAAAAGTTGTTGTTGATGATTTGTTTTATCATATTGGCGTGCATCGGTCGGCAAGTGGTTAACAAAGACAACTCTGTCTTCCTGGAGAGAAAATCATATGAAGGCCTTAAAGCGGAGTTCCACCCAAAATTGGAACTTCCGCTTATCCCACTCCTCACCCCCTTACATGCCACATTTGGCATGTAATTTTTTTGGGAGGGGAGTGGGGGCTTCAGGAGGAGTGGGACTTCCTGTCCCACTTCCTCCTTCAGCCGAGGGGCTGGTTAGGCGATTAAGCTTAATCGCCTACAGCAGCCCCTCCCTGTAGGCGATCACCTGGGACACATGACAGGTCCCATGCGATCGCCTGTCCAATCAGCGGCGGGCCACGCCGCGCACGCGCAGTGCCGCTCGTGCATGCGCAGTGGGTGCCCGGCCGTGAAGCGAAGGCTGTCACGGCCGGGTGCCCACAGTTACGATGAGGACGCCGGCCGGGGAGGGGGGAGAGGAGCGGAGCCCTGGCCGGTGTGACACTGGAACGCTGGAGCAGGTAAGTGATTGTTTATTAAAAGCCAGCAGCTACACTTTTTGTAGCTACTGACTTTTAATAAACATAAAACAAGGCTGGAACACCCCTTTAAGGTGTCTATAGGGTTAGGGGGTACTGTGATCTCTGTGAGAGCTGATAGATATCTGTATGTGGTACACGTACACATTACTTACAATGCATGGCCTTAACAAGCAGGCCCACTTGAATAATCATAGACTTGCCTTAAAGCTACAAAATGATGCACACATCTGAATTGTCGGGATTGAGTATGTATTCAGTGACTGATTCTTCATATTGCAATGAGCATAAAGACAATTCTAAGCCCCCCCATCCATTACACCTATGCTCCAATGCCACCCCCATCTATCACACCTATGCTCCAATGCACCCCATGCATCACACCTATGCTCCACTGCACCCCCATCCATCACACCTATGCTCCAATGCCTTCCTATCACACCTATGCTCCACTGCACCCCCATGCATCACACCTATGCTCCACTGCACCCCCATCCATCACACCTATGCTTCAATGCCTTCCTCCCATCCATCACACCTATGCTCCAATGCCCCCCTATCTGGCAAACCTATGTTTCAATACCCCTCCTATCCAACACACCTACTTTCCAATGCCCCAATCCAGCACAGCTATGCTCCAATCACCCTTCCCCCATCCAACATACCTGTGTCATTATATTTCACCTCACCTTCTTTCCAATCTGGTGTGTACTGGGTCAGGCATTGGTGCACACTAAGGGGAAAGCTGAAGTTTGAGCCTGCTCACATGTAACTGCCCTTCATAGGCACTCCTCGTAGCCTATGCAGAAGCCAAGGTGTAATCAGGATACATGCACCACACCACTCCCTAGATGGAGGATATACACTTCACTGAAATGGCTGTGCTGTGTGCCTGTGCAGAGGTTTTAGGCTATACAGTGTGTCGGGAGAAAAGAACGTCTGGGGCTACACAGTATATACACTGTTATGTATGGCAATGTGTGTGGTCATGCTCATTCCCGGGACACAGCTCAGCAGGACACAGTTGAGGCGGGATAGATTATGAAAAGGCGGGCAGTTGGCAAGTATAGAATCCCCAGCAAGTGGCTGGGGATTGAGATTTTATTGCCCCCTATCCTGGTGTCCTACGGTGGCTGAATAAGCCACTTTATGCTGGCTCCGGCCCTGACTATCTTACTTTATTTTTAATGTAATGTGTCTCCAGTCTAGTATTGTTCTTTTAAAGCATGTCCCCAGTCTCAACATCTCCTACAGTTTATCTGCAATCTCTGACCATCTCCTGTAGTATGTCTACAGTCTCTGACCATCTCCTGTTGTGTCTGCCGCAGTGGTGCTCCATCGGTTGGGGGGGCAGAAGACGGACCTGACCATGGACTCCCCCCACCGTTGCTCCAGCCTGCCACCATGCACCATACTATACCCCCTCCCAGTTGCCGGCTCACTTGCCCTGTGCAAGAAGCTCTCTACATTTTTCAATTTTCCTCTTGGCCAATGGGGTCTTAGGACTCACGACCAATGGGGTCTCAGGAGCCACTTCCTAATTGGCAGGGAGGAGAAACAGTAAAACATTAGCAATTATTAATTTGCTAATGTCACACAACTGACTGGGCTTAGTGCTTTGTGCCCTGCGGCCACCCTTTTTTGAAGCCAATTAGAGCTTCAGACTCTGATCACGTGCTTCTATAAAAAAAAAAAACCCTATTGAAATGTATGCACTCCGTGCCCTGCATGTAGATTAGAAACCAAACACATGTACAGGGGGAGGGCGCCCGTGCGCTCCCTATGGACGGGCCGTCACTGGTCTGCAGTCTCTGACCGCCTCCTGTAGGATGTCTGTAGTCTCCGACCATGTCCTGTAGTACGTCTGCAGTTTATGACCATTGCCTGTAGTCTACGTGCCCTGCATGTAGATTAGAAACCAAACACATGTACAGGGGGAGGGCGCCCGTGCGCTCCCTATGGACGGGCCGTCACTGGTCTGCAGTCTCTGACCGCCTCCTGTAGGATGTCTGTAGTCTCCGACCATGTCCTGTAGTACGTCTGCAGTTTATGACCATTGCCTGTAGTCTACGTGCCCTGCATGTAGATTAGAAACCAAACACATGTACAGGGGGAGGGCGCCCGTGCGCTCCCTATGGACGGGCCGTCACTGGTCTGCAGTCTCTGACCGCCTCCTGTAGGATGTCTGTAGTCTCCGACCATGTCCTGTAGTACGTCTGCAGTTTATGACCATTGCCTGTAGTCTACTTAGCCTTATCTGAAAAATTTCCCTTTACAGGTAATCTATGCTTCTGCTTTAACCATCTGTAGCCCTGTCTATATTATTGTGATGTTTATTTTATTCTTTATTATTTTACCTAAATTATGAGCTAATCTTAGTCTGCCCCGACATTACGCCGGCGTATCTCCAGATAAGCCACCGTAATTTCGAATGTGCGCCGTCGTATCTTTACGCCGATTCCCAAAGCGAGATACGCTGAAAAATAGCCTTCCTCCGCCCGACGTAATTTGCCTACGCCGGCGTATCGTGGACACATTAGACGTTCCCTTTAAAAATATGCAAATGAGTAAGATACGCCGATTCACGAACGTAGATACGCCCGGCTGATTCATATACACGCTTTGCGTAAGGCTTACATCCGGCGTAAAGTTACCCCTGCTATATGAGGCACAGCTAATGCAAAGGTATGGGCCAGGGATCGACGCCGTCGAATTATACGTTGTTTACGCCGTTTACATAGTACGCAAATAGGGCTGGGCGCAGGATACGTTCACACGTCATAGGCATTGCACGCGACGTCACTTAGGGAGTTTTTTCAACGTGATTCTGAGCATGCGCGCGCATGCCCAGTTTGAGCGGCCATTAATTAGCATGGGGTCATGCTTAATTTGAATACATGACGCCCACCTCCTTCCTACTTTGAATTACGCGGGCTTACGCCGGCCCATTTACGCTACGCCGCCGTAACTAAGGGAGCAAGTGCTTTGTGAATACAGCACTTGCCTCTCTAAGTTTAGGCGGCGTAGCGTAAAGAAGATACGATACACCCGCACAAAGATACGCCGATCTTTCTGAATCTGACCCGTTGTCTGATTTTTGGTATTAAAATATGCTCTGCTGACCTGTGTAGTTTATTAACTCCTAATTGATTAATTGGCAATGGCAAGTAATACCCCACCTATCACAGTATAAAGCTAGACCACCTTTATGGGGGAAGGACATGCTAGGGTGTCATCGGCTCATTTTCTGAAGTTTTCTTTGATTAAGTGGTGCACTTCCACTCTGTACTTCAGCAAATGCACTAAGACAAAATCCACTGCAAGCTACTTATCAAAACATGAAACAGACTGCAGGTGACCCTATTTTCCCACTCTTTCATCTCTTAAACAGTCTTCTACTTAATTCCTCCATTCTGCAAAACGCTCTCTTTACCTCTCCTTCTTATCGTTGTGACCTCTCTCTACTTCACGCCTCTTCTCCACCTCACAGCTTATAAATATCTCCCTCAATTCTGTCCTCTCCTCATTACTGCACTCATCTCTTGCTATAATCCTGAACCCACATATGAATAATTCCCATAGGATGCTGGGGGAACCCCCTTCATATAAAATGACACCCCCATATTACCTCCCTCACCCTTCTGCTTCTGCTTGACCAGTGTAGTCAAGATAGTAGTCAAGATATCCCCAACTTTTCTTACCACCCTTAAACCCCACCAACTCCCCACACTCCCATACCACTATCCAATGATAAGACCAGACAAGAGTTTGGAGTATAAATGGCCATGGCAGCCTTTTTTTATTAACAAAATATTTAAATAATTTCCAAATAACCTTTGTAACGACAACTTTTTTTCCCCCCAAAATTATTTTATTATTAACCACTTAAGACCCGGTCCAAATTCCAGGTAAAGGACCATGCCCCTTTTTGCGATTCGGCACTGCGTCGTTTTAACTGACAATTGCGCGGTCATGCGACGTGGCTCCCAAACAAAATTGGCGTCCTTTTTTCCCCACAAATAGAGCTTTCTTTTGGTGGTATTTGATCACCTCTGCGGTTTTTATTTTTTGCGCTATTAACAAAAATAGAGCGACAATTTAAAAAAAAATTCAATATTTTTAACTTTTTGCTATAATAAATATCCCCCAAAAATATATAAAAAAACATTTTTTTTCCTCAGCTTAGGCCGATACGTATTCTTCTACCTATTTTTGGTAAAAAAATCGAAGGAGGATGGATGGACAAACATAAAAAAAAAAAAAAAGGGAAGGGAAATTTAATTCCCAAATATTGTGAAAGTTATCATTCTACTTTACGAGGAGGTTTTCCACTTAATGTGTATATGTGTATATATAATATGTGTCAAGAAAAAAGAAAGGGAGAGTGGGGCCCCATTCGTGCCTGACTATCCCATTACGTTATCCCTACAGTGCATTGCCCTACATATATAAAAAAAAGGGAAGGAAAATTCCATTCCCAAATATTGTGAAAGTTATCGTTCTACTTTACGAGGAGGTTTTCCACTTAATGTGTATATATAATATGTGTCAAGGAGAGAGAAAAAAAGAGAGAAATTAAAAAAAAGAAAATATTGTGAAAGTTATCGTTCTACTATAAGAGGAGATTTTCCACTTGATGTTTATATATAATGTGTGTAGAAGGGAGAAAAAAGAAGAAAGGGGGATTTTATTCCCAAATATTGTGAAAGTTATCGTTCTACTTTACAAGAAGGTTTTCCACTTAACCACTTCCCGCCCGGCCAATAGCCGATTTACGGCCGGGAAGTGGTTATGAAATCGTGACAGGCCGTTCTCAAACGGCCTGCACGATTTCATGCCGCACGCGCCCGTGCGGGCGCGCAGCGCGGCGACCGGTGATGCGGGGTGTCAGTCTGACACCCTGCACCTCCGATCTCGGTAACGAGTCTCCGGCGGAGCCTCGTTACCACGTGATCAGCCGTGTCCAATCACGGCTGATCACGATGTAAACAGGAAGAGCCGCCGACGGCTCTTCCTCACTCGCGTCTGACAGACGCGTGTAGAGGAGAGCCGATCAGCGGCTCTCCTGACAGGGGGGGTTCGCGCTGATTGTTTATCAGCGCAGCCCCCCCTCGGATCGCCACACTAGACCACCAGGGAACTAAAAAAATACAAAAAAAAAGGGCAAAAAAAAAGACAAAAAAAAAAATAAGTCAGCAAAAAAAAAAAAAAAGGGGGCAGTAAAAAAAAAAGATGCCAATCAGTGCCCACACATGGGCACTGATTGGCAACATTGATCCATCAGTGCCACCCCTCAGTGATCATCAGTGCCACCCCAGTGTCTGTCAGTGCCACCCCACAGTGCCAATCCATGCCCAGTGCCCACCTATCAGTGCCCACCTGTGCCGCCTATCAGTGCCCACCTGTGCCGCCTATCAGTGCCCGCCTGTGCCGCCTATCAGTGCCCACCTGTGCCGCCTATCAGTGCCCACCTGTGCCGCCTATGAGTGCCCACCTGTGCCGCCTATGAGTGCCCACCTGTGCCGCCTATGAGTGCCCATCTGTGCTGCCTATGAGTGCCCAGTGCAGCCTATGAGTGCCCATCAGTGCCGCCCATGAGTGCCCATCAGTGCCGCCCATGAGTGCCCCATACCAGCGCCGCCTATCAGTGCCCATCAGTGCTACCTAATCGGTGCCCATCAGAACTACCTCATCGGTGCCCATCAGTGCCACCATATCAGTGCCCGTAATTGAAAGAGAAAACATACTCATTTACAAAAAAATTAACAGAAAAAAATAAAAACTTTTTTTTTTTTCAAAATCTTCGCTCTATTTTTAGTTGTTGCGCAAAAAAAAAAAAACGCAGAGGTGATCAAATACCACCAAAAGAAAGCTCTATTTGTGGGGAAAAAAGGACGCCAATTTTGTTTGGGTGCAGTGTAGCATGACCGCGCAATTGTCATTCAAATTGCGACAGTGCTGAAAGCTGAAAATTGGCTTGGGCGGGAAGGTGCGTAAGTGCCTGGTATGGAAGTGGTTAATGTGTATATGTGTATATATAATGTGTGTCAAGAAGAAAAAAAATTAAAAATAACGACAACTTTTAAACACACAGCCTGTTGGTCTTTAACGGCACCCGAACTTAACATTTTCCACCACTACCTTTTACCATACCAGGCCTCCAGTAGTATCACCAGCTCAGAGACAACCCCTTTCCCACAGTGCAACCAATACTGTATTCCATCAGTCACTGTTCCATTGGAATACCCAACAGGGGCCCATACCATGGATGAGCCCCCACCACTTCCATCACATCTGTTTTCTGCCACCATTAAAGACCAAAGACACCACCGTTACACCACTGCCACGACGATCCGAAATCCATTGATCCTGAAAAAAAGAAAACAAATGAAGAACACATATAGACAAAAACAATAGGGAGGGCAGGTGGGAAACGGCCTCCTTCTGTCTTTCTCCTCCACTGCTGATGGAAGTTGCCGCTTCCAACTTTTGTACCGCTCCTCCCTCTTCCAGCACCTTTACCCCTGAATCCTCCCCTTTAACTCTCCCAACTTAACCCTTTATTGACTCTTCTTGCCACCTTGTCATGCCCGGCCCTACACTACTTTTTCCTTTGTCTTTTCCGTTCCGTGCCTCCCTAACTTCTGAAGATATATCCTCAAACCCTGAAACTTCATCATTTAACTGTAGCCAACACATCCATCGCCGCATGCCATATGCCAGCAGCCGCAATACACAATCTTCTTCCCAAACCAGCTCCCTCTTCTCATGCGCCCTCTGGAAGTCCACGATTTGTCTGTAACAAACTCACCTCTGTCCAATACTTTTTTTTATCTCCAACACCTTTAATCTACTTGATGTTACTGAAACCTGCCTTCAGGAATCCAACTGTGCTATCTTGCTCTCCTATGGTGGTCTTCTTTAGACTCACTCTCCCAAACCCAGTAATCTTTCTATCCCCACAAATAACTTTTCAGGTTCTTCACCCCTCTCCCTCTCTGTCCCTCTTTATTTGAGGCACACTGTATTTGTTTATTTTCTCCAGTTTCTTTAGGAATTGCCGTGATCTGTCTGCCTCCTGGACTGGTATTAACCTTCCTTGATGACTTCTCTGCCTGGCTATCCTACTTTCTCTATTCTGAAATTCCACAATCATTCTCAGTGACTTCAACTTCCCTGTTATTGCTAATACTACTTCTAACCTTCTCTTTTGAACTGAAGCAGTGGCGGCCCGTCCATAGGGGGCGCCCGGGCACCGCCCCCCTCCTGTAGTCTTAAAAAAAACGGGCCCTTTAAGGCATTTAAAAATTTGTTTTGCAGCGCCGCGCAAATAACATACACTCACGCATTGCCTGAGTGTATGTTATTGTGGCCAGCCTAGTCAGATAACCGAACATAGGGCGCCGATTATCTGACTAAGGACAGCTGGTTGGCTGTAGGGAAGTGCCTGTCAGAGCCAGCGGCTCTGATAGGCTTTCCCAGTACAGTCCTTCAGCTCTCAGATGTCTTATCTCTCCCTTGAATAAGACTGACGCCGTCTCAGCCAATCAGGTTTCAGTGATTCTGTTTATCCATAACCTGATTGGGAGGTTACGGGAGGGACAGTGGAAGGAGGATGGCGAACCCCAGAAAGGTAAGTGCCAGGCGGGGGGGGGGAGCAATCTGACTGGCAGCATTTTACAGGGAACAGTGGGGACAATTGAAGTGGGGACAATTGATATGGGGACAATTGATGTGGGCACCAGTGGGGGACAATTAATGTGGGCACAGTGGGGTCAATGGATGTGGGCACAGTGGCAATTGATGTGGGCACAGTGGCAACAATTGATGTGGGCACAGTGGCAATTGATGTGGGCACAGTGGCAACAATTGATGTGGGCACAGTGGCAATTGATGTGGGCACAGTGGCAATTGATGTGGGCACAGTGGCAACAATTAATGTGGGCACAGTGGCAATTGATGTGGGCACAGTGGCAATTGATGTGGGCACAGTGGCAACAATTGATGTGGGCACAGTGGCAATTTATGTGGGCACAGTGGCAATTGATGTGGGCACAGTGGCAACAATTGATGTGGGCACAGTGGCAATTGATGTGGGCACAGTGGCAATTGATGTGGGCACAGTGGCAACAATTGATGTGGGCACAGTGGCAATTGATGTGGGCGCAGTGGCAATTGATGTGGGCACAGTGGCAATTGATGTGGGCACAGTGGCAACAATTGATGTGGGCACAGTGGCAACAATTGATGTGGGCACAGTGGCAACAATTGATGTGGGCATAGTTGTAACAATTGATGGCATGGCACAGTGGCTGTGTTTGGCATGGCACAATGGTGACAATTGATGGCATGGCACAGTGGCTGCCTTTGATGGGCACAGTGAGGCTGCAATTGTGTTTTCTTTTCATTTGTTTGCGCCCCCCCAAAAAAATTTGAGCACCAGCCGCCACTGAACTGAAGCAATGGATTCATGCTTCTACTCACTCTGATGACAACAACCACGACCTTGTATTCTCCTACCCATGCACTCTGTGAAACCACTCCAACAATTATTTTCCTCTTTCAAATCACTACCTTATTCATTTTAATTACCTCTCTGGTCTTCCACCTCCCCTCTGTCCAACCCCCCAACAGTTATCATTACCTCTTCCATCTTTGTCTACCCCACGACTCCCAGTCTGTCCCCCATCCTCTCTTGCTATGATATGTATATCCTCACCACCCTGAATACCTCTTATAGCTTTGTTTCCTCCATGACTTCCAGTCTAAACCCCATGTTCACCCCACCCCGCTGTTTCTACTTCACGATTCCCAGTCTATCCCCATCCTCTCTTGCTATGATATGTATATTCTCACCACCCTGAATACCTCTTATAGCTTTGTCTCTTCCATGACTTCCAGTCTACCCCCCATGTTCATCCCACCCAGCTTTGTCTACCCTACGACTCCCAGTCTATTTCCCATCCTCTTGCTACAATAGGTTCAGTAAATCCTCACCACCCTGATGGCTTTTGTACCTCTGTACACACCCGCAATATTTTGCCCAGCATGTCACAGTCCCCCAGCAAACAAGGACAAATGGCAGCCATAGTCTGTAGTCACTAACCATCTCTGGTGCTATGTCTGCAGTCTCTCACCATCTTCTGTAGTATGTCTGCAGTCTCTGACAATCTTCTGTAGTATGACTGCAGTCTCTGATCTTCTTCTCTAGTATAATTACAGTCTCTGACCATCTCCTGCTGTACTACCATTGTCTACCTCAGTGATAATTATGCCTTCACTTTAACAATTTAAAATATTCATGTGACCTATGACGAAACGCATTGGGAAGAGCAGGTAGACATCATTACTGATCAAACAAATGGCCACTGCCCCCACCTAAAACTGACCTTTGCAGCAAGGAGCACATAGAAAGACAAATGTCAAACAAAACCAAAGAAATTTCCCAGCTCAACTTACTGACCAGACTGCAACCAACCAAATGATCTTGTCTAACAGTATACGTTAAAAACAGTTTAGTTTGCACAAATTTGCAAATACATGCATAAGCTGTAAAGCCACTTCACCACACCCCAGTATTATCTGCAGTCCTTACTCTAAATGTTGAAAGCCTCAATAGTGGAAGCACATGCATTATAATGGATAGACAGAGGGCAGGTGAGCCTGGAGGGAGTCCATCACTTCTTAAAGGCACAGGGGTGCACTGGACACCCAGCATATAGCAAAAATTGCAGCAAAGGTATCCAGTGTGTCTCCTTGCCAGTATTTCATAAGTACAAATGGCCACTGCCCCCATCCCATAATTACTTATACCAGAAGTGTAGTACCAATGTCAACGATCGAAACACCAAGGCATTTCCAGAGTACTGTGCTGATCTTGCTATTTGCAAATGTGAGTGCAAAGTATTTTAATTAATTTTAAATTGTTTTGGAGATCGCTACACTATGGTGGGTTTTTATATATTCTGAGCCTATCTCCTAGTTGCTAAGAAAAGTGACTGGTCTCTTAGGCGGCGTACACACGACCGAGTTTCTCGGCAGAATCCAGCAAGGACCTCGATGGGAGATGTATTCTGCCGAGGAAACCGGTCGTGTGTACACTTTTTGCCGAGCAACCTGTCAAGGAACTCTCAAAAAGAGAGCAGGTTCTCTATTTCCTTGTTGTTCAATGTGAAAATTTGGCTCAACAAGCTTTTTGACTGCCAAACTAGGAACTAGGTACTCGGTCGTGTGTACGCCGCCTTAGGCCGCATACACACGATCGGTTTGGAGCGATGAAACTGGCCTTAAGGCCAGTTTCATCGCTCCAAACCGATCATGTGTACGGCCCATCAGACCGTCGTCCGTCGGACCAAAGTTTTAAAACTTGCTTTAAAATCGGACCGATGGATGCCTGACCATCAGTCCAAACCGATGGTTAGTACGCAAAAGCATCGGTCCAAAAACCTGTGCATGCTCAGAATCAAGTCGGTGCATGCTTGGAAGCATTGAACTTCGTTTTTCAGCACGTCGTTGTGTTCTACGTCACCGCGTTCTGACCCGATTGGATTTTGGACTGATGGTGTGTACGCACATCAGACCATCAGACCACTTCAGCGGTGAACCGATGAAAACGGTCTGATGGACCATTCTCATCGGTTTGAACCGATCGTGTGTACGCGGCCTTAAAGGGAACACATATCTGATATTTTGGTTTCTTGTACAAGAAGTGCCATTCCTTGAAGCGAGCAGTTTCCTCTATATGTGGAATTACCCAAGATGTTTTTGATGCCAAGTTTTGGACGTAGTTCTTCGTCTTCGCCTGGAACCTGGATGCCTTCACAGATCACTCAGCAGTATTCCTTATCTGACTATCTGATGATCCTTGGTTGACCCTTGGGGTCATTGTTGGAGGTAAGCGGCCAATTCATAAATTTAACAGTCGATGCTTGGATAGATGTTTTATCTGTTTTTATCTCTATGACATTTTTGCCTTTATATGAACTAACTCCTACTATTAAGCTTTAGTTGAACATTATTCACATTTATTTATTTATTTATTTGTATGTTTGGATACTCATCATATTTTTTCTTTGAGTATATTACTTTATGGCACATTATTGAATAAGCGCACCATTCCCATCTTTTTCTTTTATCTTTTCTATAGTATCTTTATGTGTTTGTTCGTAATGCAACTTTATTTATAATAGCACTGGTTTCTGTATTTTATTTTATTGACATTTATATTTATTGTGGAAACACAAGATAGGTGTCAGCAGCAGTATGGTGGGATATCATTAGGTATATAAAATGGTGAATATCACTATATCCATTTTTGACAGCGTAGGAGTATTTGCCTAAATAAGATACACTTCTAGTGACTGGTATCTTTTCAGAATGAAACCCATTTAAAACCACAACCACGTATATACCTTCACACTACTGCACATCAACTGAACCACCAAAGGGTTAAAGTGGAACTCCAGGAAATATATTGTAGCACCTCTCTGCCCCCCAAAGAAAGTGAGGCACCTCAGAGGCATGGTGGGCTAGCATTTCAACTCTAGTCAGCAGAAAAAGTAGAGCAATGTGAACAGTTGCACGCCAGTCACTTGATTCTCATACAGCACTCCTAGCAGTAAGAACACCCATGGACTAAGCAAGTTCCAAATGAAATGGGGGTGGTGTGTAAAACTGCGCTGCTAGAAAAGAATAAATGTGGCTGCTAAACACGGCTACTGAAAAACAAGAAGCAAAAAACAAAATAGGAACGTGGTAGTGTAGCGCTCAGAATAACAAAATATAACTATAAGGCTATACATATAAATGAAGTGTAAAACATAAGGAGTGATCTATGCGTCAACATAAAAATGATAACATAACTCATAAAATTGAAATAAAGTTCATGAAATAAAGTTCATATATTCCAGTGACACAAATGATGCTCGATGTTCAGAAGTGAAAAAGAAAAAATCCCACCACCGGTAAAGATGCAGGCTTACCAGATGAAATGGACTCTAAGAAACTTATATTTCTAGAGTCGGTCAGGCTTGGTATATGCTCAGATCTTGATATAAGGTGTCCCTCAGGAAAGGGATCAGCAGATATCTGTGGTGTAGATTCCAATGGCCCCGAGATTGGTTAGAGGTCTCTCGTTCACGGAAAAAATATTGGTCATCCGTCTCAAAGATGGCATCTGCTTATCTCCTTGCCTTCCCCGGCAGAGTGATCTTCCTCCGCTCTCCACCCGGTAGTAGCCCGGGTGGAGAGCGGAGGAAGATCACTCTGCCGGGGAAGGCAAGGAGATAAGCAGATGCCATCTTTGAGACGGATGACCAATATTTTTTCCGTGAACGAGAGACCTCTAACCAATCTCGGGGCCATTGGAATCTACACCACAGATATCTGCTGATCCCTTTCCTGAGGGACACCTTATATCAAGATCTGAGCATATACCAAGCCTGACCGACTCTAGAAATATAAGTTTCTTAGAGTCCATTTCATCTGGTAAGCCTGCATCTTTACCGGTGGTGGGATTTTTTCTTTTTCACTTCTGAACATCGAGCATCATTTGTGTCACTGGAATATATGAACTTTATTTCATGAACTTTATTTCAATTTTATGAGTTATGTTATCATTTTTATGTTGACGCATAGATCACTCCTTATGTTTTACACTTCATTTATATGTATAGCCTTATAGTTATATTTTGTTATTCTGAGCGCTACACTACCACGTTCCTATTAAGTTCCAAATGAAAGACAAAAAATACTTAGGGCCGGATTCACGTATCTCGGCGCATCTTTATGTCGCCGTAGCGTATCTTCTTTACGCTCCGCCGGCGCAATGTTGAGAGCTAAGCATGGAATTCACAAAGCAAATGCTCTCAACGTTGCGTCGGCATATCGTATAGTCGTTGGCGTAAGCCGACGTAAGTCAAAGTAGGTGGAAGTGGGCGTGTAGCATTTAAATGAAGCGTGACCCCATGGAAATGATGGGCTGAGCTTCAAAAAACAAACTGCGCATGCGTCGTATCTTGGACACATCCCAGTGCGCATGCTCACAGTCACGTCAAAATAACTGCCTAAGATACGTTGAATCACTGCCTACGACGTGAACGTATCCTACGCCCAGCCCTATTCATGTACTACGTAAACGACGTAAACAATTTAAATTTCTACGGCGTTCGTTCCCTGGTCCATACCTTTGCATGAGTTGCGCCTCCTATATGGGGAATAACTTTACGCCAGACGTACGACTTACGCAAATAGCTTAAAACATGCGCCGGGCGCAAGTACGTCCGTGAATCGGCGTATCTTACTCATTTGCATATTTAAAATGGTAGCTATGTGCCCACGATACGTCGGCGTAGGCAAGTTACGTCGGTCGGATGAAGTCAGTTTTTAGGCGTATCTTGGTTCTATGGGTACAGCGCAGAGATTCGACGGCGCATCTTTACACGTACGCGCCGCATTTCGAGATACGCCGGCGTAAATGCTTTGTGAATCCGGGCCATAGTCTTTACAGATTGAAGACCTTTAAGTCAACTCAGCATTCTGTGAAATCAGCTCCTGACTGCAAGATACTCGTCTTCAGCTACTGACTCCTTCGGAAGAGACCACCACACCTCAATCGAGGACTATTCTTCACCCAGCTTCTTAGGTAGAGGCTGAAGTTTCTCCATGGTGCTTCAATCTTTGCTCAGCAAACCTCGCCTCAATCAAACCACTCCATGTAGACACATGATCGCCCTCTTTGGACAGCTGGCCTGGATCAAGCAGCCACTAGACATGTGCACAACAACAATTTAAAAAAAAAATATATATTTTGTTTCGTCTCGTTCCGTAGATTCGTAAATTCCTTAAGGCGCCAACAAACTTCAAAATGAGCAAGTTTTCCAAAAAATCCCACGTGTGTACGCTCCATCGGACAAACTTTTTCAGTTTTCATTGGACTTTCATTGCAAACAGGCAAACCTTTTGGCAACAAAAGTCCGATGGTCCAAAGTCCGACCGTGTGTATGCTCTGGGTGTGCCCGGTCAACTCCCTTCAGACAAAAATCCACGGAAAAGTTTGTTTGACGTCCGATCATGTGTACGAGGCGTTACACTGTCCAATGTGACTCAACACAAAAGACATAAGCTGATTGGCTAAGATATTAAGTACAATACATCACTCACTAACTACACTGCCCAGTTCCCATTTGAAAGAATGATTACACAAATTTACGAACAGACAAAGAAACGGATTTACAAAACACACAAATGAAAATACGAACATACAAATGAAAATACAAATATACAAAATTACGAACAGGCAAAGGATTTAAAATACGGAATGCAAATCGTTTGTTATAGATGTCATTTTCATTCTTTTGCTGTTTCAGTGTTTTGCATTCTAGTAAGTTTGCCCAATCGTACGTTTGTATTTTCGCTTGTTCGTTATTTTGCTTATTCGTAATCCTGTAATTTTCGTATTTTAGTACTTTCAGCTATTCGGATGTTCGAATTGATCCGAATGTACGAAAATCCATTCGTTCCGAACGGAATCACACATGTCTAGCAGCCACCTACATCCCTCCCAAGACAGGAAGTCCATTGAAGACTGTCTTCCCAAGGTATGTATACCCTCTCCCAGCCCAACCACTGCATGCACCAATAAAGGCAAACTTGAATGAGGCTGAGGACAATGGAAGGTACTTTTTTGAGTTAGAAAATATTGTAGCACCCTCCTAGATATGTTGCTATTTAGGTCAGGTAAATTTCGCTCTGGTAGCTCACCTGTAATCAGTTAAGAAGCTTTTGATTGCTTTGGGCTATGCAGGCTGCAGGTTTGATTGCTTTCCCCTGTTTTTTGGAGGATTGCAGAATATAGTAGGTTGGGACAGAAAGATAAACAACCTGAAAATTTTTATGGTTTCAGCCAATCCCTGGGGGAAGATGCCAAGTAGGTGGCTGGGGAGTGCATGAATATGCAACGCTGTTCTTGTCCAGAAGAAGTTCCCAGCCTGAAGGGTTGCTTCCCTCCTGAGCGGCCCTGCTGAAGATTTTGCTTGAGCTCATTGAGGTCCCAACTGTGGCAAAGCTAGTGGACCTGTTCTGCTAAAAATCCCTGATGCTAAGCAATGGCTTTTACTGGGAGGAAATGTCTGTTTGATATTGAATGGAGGCATCCAAGTTTTTAGGGACATTGTGAGTAAAGACCCCTAGATTGCTTATTGAGCCAAAAAGAGATTCTTGTGACAGTATTTTAACTATTGATTTGGTTTTATTGTATATACCCAATTAATTTTCAAAGAGATTATGCTGCTGTTCCAATTGTCTTCATAACCTCCGGTGATTGGAGCACTTCCCACTTCTGTCATTCAATGATCGTGTCCCGCATATATATAAGCTAGTAGAGCAGGGGTGCCCAAACTTTTGAAGAGCGAGGGCCACTTAAGGAACTTGGTAACCAGTCGTGGGCCACAATGAGCGGAGTGGGCGGATGAAGGGTCACGGCTACGCTATAGGCCCTCCGATCCACCCAGATGGAAGGGGACGAATTCCCTTCTGTTTTTCGGATTGGAGGTAGGTGGGCGTAAACGGACATCTGCCGCTCTATAGAGGTGAATTGAGGGTCCCATTTGGTCATGCTGATCATGTAAAAAAGGGCCTAAGACTGCTTTCACACTGATATGCTGCGGTTTACCCACACTGCGGATGCAGCGCAGTGCTCCTGTGTCTATCATGCAGGTTAACTGAACTTTCCCATAGACTCCGCCTGTGGCAAAAGCCAGTACTGTAGAGGAAGCATCGGCTTGTGCGGCTCTGCTCCGCAGCCGCTTTCTTCCTCTACCACCAGCTTCATTCACAACACTGATGCTGCGGTATGGTGGATCGGAAACCTGCAATCTGGACTTGACAACCTGCCATTCCAGAGCAGGAGGTCGCGGGCCACATCAGAGGGCTCTGCGGGCCACATGTGGCCCCCGGGCCATTGGTTGGCCACCCTTGTAGTAGAGCTTCCATCTAGCCACGCCCTTTTCTTGTACATCATCTTTAGAAGAGGCTTCCTTCTGGGATGACAGCTATGCAGACCAATTTGATGCAGTGTGTGGCATATGTTCTGAGCACTGACAGGCTGACCCCCCACCCCTTCAACCTCTGCAGCAAAGCTGGCAGCACTTATATGTCTATTTCCCAAAGACAACCTCTGTATATGATGCTGAGTATGTGCACTCAACTTCTTTGGTTGACCATGGAGAGGTCTGTTCTGAGTGGAATGGGGTTTCTTAAAACCACTGTAGTAAGTGATTGCCTGGGACCTGAAAAAATGCCAGGTTTCCTCTGAATGGTGGCTGTGTGAAGCGAGCAACCCCTGTGTTCAGTGTGTAGAGGGGAAGCCACTCCAGCAGGACCTGGTTGATTATGCCTACTAAGGTGGTTTTCAGCATTCCTAACAGCCCTCCAAATATAGAATAAAGATATTTGCATGGTGTCAAACTGGACCAATGTACTGTAAGTTGGGTATAAAGATAATTCCTTGAGTTCAGCTTTAAAGTGGTTGTAAAGGTTAAAGTTTTTTTACCTTAAGGCATTCTTTGCTTTAAGGAAAACAAAAATAATATCTGTAATCGGCTCCCCCACCCCCTCAAATACTTACCTGAGCCTGATTTAGATCCAATGCTGGTTTTGAGAACAGAAGCCCTGATCTCTCTCCTCTTACTGGACACAGAGGCAGTGGAAACCATTGGCTCTTGCTGCTGTCAATCAAATTCATTGAAGGGGTGGGGTCAAGCCATGGTGTATGTGTGTGTGTTTCCATAGATGCACACATAGCCTGGGTCGATATTGAGCCTGCATGAGTGCCACATACCAAGCAGCTTGCAATGGGGACACTCTGAAATGAGGAAGAGCCAGGAGCACTGGCCAGTAGACCCCAGAAGAGGAGGATTGGAGCTGCTCTGTGAAAAACTATTGGACAGAGCAGGTAGGTATGTCATGATTATTATTTAAGTGAAGAATTGTACCTTTACAATCACTTTCAGTACTAGCTTGCACAAAGTGGTTGTAAACCCATTTTAACAAGTTTATGCTACAGATAAGCCGATAATAAGGCTTACCTGTAGCTACCCCGTATATCTCATAAACCTGCACAGTTTATGAGATATCTTCCTGTGTCTGCATGTGCCGAAGTAATCGGCACATGCGTACTGAAGCAATGGCATGTTGTGCCGTTGCTTTATTTAGATGTGCAGTTACCGGCGGGCTCCTGTGCGCATGTGTGGGAGTGACGTCATCACAGTTTTGGCCAATTACAGCGCTGGAGCCGTGATACCTAGAAGTAAGCTCCAGGAATGATGTCCACGGTAGGAGGGGGCTCGAGGACAGGGGGCGGGGGCTTCGATCTAAGTTAAGTAATACATAATGAGCTAGTATGCTATACATATTAGCTCATTATGCCTTCGTCTTGCATTTATTTTATTTTTTAAGGGTTTACAACCACTTTAAGTGCACTTTTAGACTTTTCATTACTTTCTAAATAATATTACAATGTTTTTTCTTGGAGTTTCTTTTCCATAGATGTTCTTTGATGTCTAACCTAATATAAAGGTAAACAATGAATAATCTCTTTACTTTATGCAACATAAGTCAATAATGAGCTTATTAGTAATTTGCAGAATCCCATCTCTCCTAGCTGACAGTTTTAATTTTAATTTCCCTTGATGTTCTCTCCAATATTTCTATGGAAACAATCCTTGTCAAGACGTGGCTATAAAAACCCTCCAGTAAACTGACATAGGTAGACTAAGAACCAAAACTGGAGACGTAGTTTGTATTGATGTTATCTCAATATCTTATTTCATTATCTTATGGATAATATTGATTTTTTTGTCCATATTCTCACAATGCGTACCTAACATATAGAATTTCTTAATATCAAGCTTTAAATTACATATTACTTAAAAGAATGATTGAGTTTTACAATTAAACTTACAGCTTGGAATGATGGAAAATGTAACAAGAATCGGCACAAACTTTGTTCTCCTCGGTATTGTTGAAATGGAAAAGCTAAAATATTTATTTATTGTGATTGCAATAGTTTTATATTTGATCAATATGCTTACGTGTTCATCCATTGCCTACATCATTTTGACAGAAAAAACTCTGCATAAACCCATGTACATTTTCATATGTAATTTGGTTATTGATGTGATGCACGGTAGCTCATCGTTCTTCCCAAAACTCATCATTGACTTGTTGAGCGGAGGTTCGTCCATCACTCTTGTTGGATGCCTCAGTCAAGCTTTCTGCATCCAGATCTTTTCATCTGTTGAAGTGAGTACCTTCACTGTCATGGCTTATGATAGATATCTGGCGGTGGCTGAACCCTTAAGATACCACAATCTGATGACTAATGGAAAAGCTGTAAAATTTTGCATTGGAATATGGGTCTTTGATATAGCAAATGAAATTATCTATGTGACGCTAACCGGAAGATTGACTTTTTGTGGCAGAAATATCATCAATGTTTATTGTGAGACCATGTCCCTTATGTTTCTGGCCTGCGGTGACATAACTGTTGCCAATCTTTATGGAACTGTTTGGGCATTGTCCCTGGTCATCTTAAGTAATGGAACCGCTATCTTTTGTTATATAGGAACATTTATTGTGTGTCTGAAGATATCAATGAAAGCCAGTCAGAAAGCCATCCATACCCTGATTACACATGTGCTGACGTTTAGTACATGTATGGCTAGTGGTCTGTTTGTCATTTTTAGATTCCGATTAAATGGCGGCTCAGTATCCATTGCAGCACAACTGGCCATTGCTGTCTTAGGACTGACTGTATCTCTGACGTTAAACCCCCTGGTATATGGGATAAGGATGGAAGCTCTGAGAGGGAAGATCCTTCAACATCTACGAAAACTGCTCCGAACCATCCAAACCAAACCTACCAATTCAGATGTTAGATAACAAAGTAAGAAGAGTTTGGAAATGAGATGCTTTAAATTCCTCAGTCTAATTTATAAAAATCACCACCAGTGTGCTCATAAGTTTACATACCCTGGCAGAATTTATGATTTCTTGGACATTTTTCAGAGAATATGAATGATAACACAAAAACTTTTCTTTCACTCATGGTTAGTGTTTGGCTGAAGCCATTTATTATCAATCAACTGTGTTTACTCATTTTAAATCGTAATGTCAACAGAAACTACCCAAATGACCCTGATTAAAAGTTTACATAGCCCAGTTCGTAATACCATGTATTGCCCCTTCAACATCAATGACAGGTTGAAGACTTTTGTGGTATTTGTGGATGAGGCTCTTTATATTCTCAGATGGTAAAGCTGCCCATTCCTCTTGGTAAAAAGCCTCCAGTTCCTGTAAATTCTTGGGCTGTCTTGTATGAACGGCACTTTTGACATCTCCCCAGAGTGGCTCAATGATATTGAGGTCAGGTGGCCAAAAGGTGAACAACACATCCCTCATTATATTGTTTTTGGTCAAGCCTAGGTATATGACTTAATGACCAGATGTAGATCTAATTGTCTAATAATAACAAAACCAGTTTTCTCCATATATACGTAACCAGAAACACCTCCTGCCTTATTTTCTATTCATCTGCTATCCTATAAATATGCCATCTCAGTAAAATCAGATACCTTACTGCACACACTGCCTTTCATGTCTCAGTTATTAAGGTATCTCCAGATCTGAAAGGGCGCTGTTGGTAGACCTATAAAGAAGAATGGTTCGTCCAGAACAACTCATATTCCCTTACAATGGCCACTCCAGAACCTTCACTTTATTTTTATTCTGCTTTAGCCAATGACAGGTCGACTTGGCCTTGTGTTTTGGATCATCGTCATGTTGGAATGTCCAAGTATGTTCCATGCGCAGCTTCCTGGCTGATGAATGCAAATGTTCCTCCAGTATTTTTTGATAACATACTGCATTCATCTTGCCATGAATTTTGACCAAATTTTCTGTGCCTTTGTAGCTCACATCCCCAAAACATCAGCGATCCACCTCCATGTTTCACAGTAGGGATGGTGGACCTTTCATCATAGGCCTTGTCTCCTCTCCAAATGTAGTGTTTATGGTAGTGGCCAAAAAGCTAAATTTTGGCATATTGTAAGTGGGATACTTTGTGGCATTTGTGTAGTAATGGCTTTCATCTGGCGACTTGACCATGCAGCCCATCTTTCTTCAAGTGCCTCCTTATTGTGCATCTTGAAACAGCCACACCACATGTTTTCAGAGAGTCCTGTATTTTACGTAAAGTTATTTGTGGATTTTTCTTTGCATCCCAAAATTTTTTCTGGCAGCTGTGGCTGAAATTTTAGTTGGTCTATCTGACCGTGGTTTGACCTTGTAATGGTCACCACCGTTTACAATATCCATTCCATCGCCCCAACCACGACAGCTTATCCGACAGTCCGACAAGCCAGCAGACCCGATCCATAAGAATTCCCTCAGAGAGAAACGAGACATACACTTTGTGTTGTGAGTCAAATTAATGAACTTTAATGGTACACTCTCAGCTTTTTATGCAGTTACAGGCATGTTACAGTAATCAAAGGAACAAAGACACACTCCACCCACACATCACACACTGGGGCTTCAATCACATTCTTTTATGTAACAACATTCAGAGGAGGTAATTATTCCCCAGATGTCCTGTCTCTGCCAATAAGTGATTCACCTGCAGAATACACATTCCTATGTCAGACGTTCTGTCTCCGACAATAAGCTATTCACACCTGATCATCAATAGGCTTTAAACAGTGTTATTAGCATACACAATGAAAGGTCTGTAGAGCAGACTCAATTAGCATCTCAACAGCCTAGGTTAAGCATTAAAGGAGTCATTATTGACCGGTTGTGGGTCAGCATTAACCAAACTGTAATATTCCAAGATACCCTGCAATACATGACTTATCATTTATCAGTCACCCTATGCCCAAAAGGGGCACAGGGTGACCTTAGACCCAAGAGTCATTAGTGACGCTGGCACAGGAGTACCCCCCATCCCTCAAAAGTCTCTGGGCGTCACGGGTCATTCTGTTACACCCCTCTTTTTCCACTTCTTGATTAGTGTTTGAACACTGCTGATAGTCATTCTCAATTCCTTGGGTATCTTTTTATATCTCTTTCCTGTTCTATACAGTTCAACTACCTTTTCCTGCAAATCCTTTGACAATTCTTTTTCTTTCCCCATGACTCAGAATCCAGAAACGTTAGTGCAGCACTGGATGAAAGATGCAAGGGTCTGCCAGGAGTCCAGAAACTCATTGACCTTTTATACACACACTAATTACAAGCAAACAGATCACAGGTGAGGATGGTTACCTTTAATAACAATTCAAGCCCCTTTGTGTCAACTTGTGTGCATGTTATCAGGCCAAAATCACCAGGGTATGTAAACTTTTGATCAGGGTCATTTGGGTAGTTTCTGTTGTCATTATGATTTAAAAAGAGTAAACACAGTTGAGTGATAATAAATGGCTTCAGACAAACACTAACCATGACTGAAAGAATTTTTTTTGTGTTATCATCCATATTCTTCGGAAAAATGGGCGATTGGTGCATATCTAGGTGCATATGTTTTTATATACTGTAGATGAAGGTATTTCCCTTGTTTGGTAAGTATAGGATTGTGATTTTTGAATTATATTGATTTAACGGATGCAACCTTTACAACACCTCAGCTCATTTAAAAAGCAATGACATAAAAACAGTATATTACACTTTGCCTGTTTCCCCATACAAAAAAAAAGTAAAAAATGAAATGCTAAACTGTTTTAAATAAGAGGACAAGGCCTCAGATTTATTGATTTAAAAACCATATTGGTTTTAACACTAATGGCAAATAAACTGATAACTTACATTTGACAACAAGACCAGTGCAAGGTACAAATGACCCGTGGGTACTCAACATAACATGGATTAAAGTATAACTATATTAAAAACTTGTCAGCTTTTATTGCTGTAAGTATAAGAAAATCCCAAATTTTGGGTTGTCCCCAGAAAAGTAAAACACTAGGTCTGGTGACCTGGGGGTCCCCAAGTAATTCCACTTATTTGCAGGGATTTCCTCTCACTTCCAGTTTGGCTATGCAATGGAAAGTGAAGGGAAATCTCCACAATGGGAAAAAAATGCTAGGCGCAAAACGGGAGGCCTGTTCCAAGGCCAATGTTTTGCAGAACTCTTTTGGTTCGAAATGGACCCCTCGATGTCACCTGAGGTCCCACTGGCAAAACCACGACATGGACCGCACCAGTGCCAGAAACATTTGCAGCAATCTATGGCACAATGGCAGATAAGTCCTCTTCTTACATGCCAATGGGCCCCTGGGTTACATCCACCAGCTCTGTGATGTTGTCATGGAGAAGTAGAAGAGGACTCCAGTGGCAACATGTGACGCTCTGGTGAACTCCATGCCCAAAAGAGGATTAAGGCAGTGCTGGAAAATAATGGTGGCCACACAAAATATTGATGCTTTTGGCCCAATTTGGACATTTTCACTTAGGAGTGTACTCACTTTTTTTGCCAGCGGTTTAGAAAGTCATGGCTGTGTGTTGAATTATTTTGAGAGGGCAGCACATTTACACTGTTATACAAGCTGTACACTCACTACTTGTAAATTTACATGCAAACTCCAGGCAGATGGTGTCGTGGTCGGGATTCAAACCAGCAACCCTTTTGCTGCTGGGTGAAAGTGCTAACCACTACACCACTGTGCTCTCACAAAAGTCCTCACCAATAGTGGAGTAATGTGAACAGATGGAATCCGGTCACTTGACTCTCAATTAACACTCCTGGGGAAAAGACAACTATAGACTAGACAGACTCCAGATGAGAAACAAAAAAATCTTGCAGTTATTACAGATAGAAGACCTACCCTGCAAGATACTAGATGGTTCAGCTACTGACTCCTTGTACGGAGGCCATCACACTTCAGGTGAGGATCGAGTTTCTCCCAGCTTCTCAGGTACAGGCTGAAATTCCTCCAGAACTTGCTCAGAAAACAACACCTCAAACAAAAGTCTTTATCTAGACACGTGGTTAAGCATCAAGAGCATGGTGAACCATCAAGCAGCCATATATATCCCTCCCCCAGACAAGATGCCTTGGAAAGACTGGTATACCCTACTGCAGTCTGTACCACTGGCAATAAACCTTCTAGTGGTTGGACAGGGAGATATGAACATGCATAGCTCTGATAAATGCAGAAAAAAAATGCAGGCTGAAGTTCCACAATGGTGCTTCAATCCCCTTGTACAGAAAACCAGGCCTCAAAAAAAAGGACTCCATTCTAGACACATGGTCAAGGATCAAGAACACGATCAAGGATCAAGCAGCCATTTACATCTCTCCCCCAGATAGGAAGCCTTGGGAAGACTGGCTTATCAAGGTAAACCCTCCTGCAGACTTCACCGTGGGCTATAAACCTCCTAATGATTAGCCAGGGATATATGAACCTTCACAGCTTTGATAGATATATAAATAAAAAATAAAATAAAATATAAATGCAGGCTGAAGTTCCACCATGGTGCTTCAATCCCCCTTTACAGCAAACCAGGGCTCAAACAAAGGTCCCCATCTAAACACATGGCTGAGAACATGATGAAGGAACTAACAGCCATCTACATCCCTCCCCCAGAAAGGAAGCCTGGGAAAGACTGGCTTTCCAAGGTCACTCTGGAATATTTATACCCTCCTGCAGTCTTAACCACTGGCAATAAACCTTCTAGTGTAGCCGTTCTCAACCTTTTTACTGCTGGGGAACCCTAAAAATAAATTTTCAGGTCTCAGGGAACCCCTGATAAAACCCATTCATTGGGGTCAGTGGGAACAATGCCCTTTTTTACAGTAGTAGTAAGAATGCCCCCCTTACAGAGAACTATGAAGATCATTGGTGTAATACCACTGGCTCCTCCAAGTGGAATTGGCTCAGAACTATGTAAAAAATACAGGAGGTGCAGCGCTATCAAAGATTGATGAAAAACATACAAGTTAAATTATTAAATATATGAACATAAGCTCATTAAGAATAAACCGGAGGAGAGCTTAAAAAGCAAAGAAAATAAAAAATGAATTAAAATAAAATAAATCTCCAATGCTGAACAGTTGTGAGATCTAGTAGAAAAGTCCGGTGTGAATCTTGTGATGAGAAAACTGTGAAGAAAGTAACCACGTAGACTCCAAGGTGCTAAAAGATGAAGAAGAATATCCACCCTGCACTCGTGAGATAAGACTGCCTGCTTACCACAAATAAAGACTGCTTTGCATCAGTCTCATGAAGCAAGAGTTTGACTAAACCACCAGGCCGCCCTATTATTAGCGGAATCGATTCCGTTACATCTAGGATCGGTAAATATGTAGATAATTTTTTACAACCCTTGGTTTCTTCCACTCCTGCTTTTTTACGTGACACTACTGAGGTTTTGAATTTATTAAAAGATTTTCAATGGAGGGAAGGCTTCATCCTTGCCACGGCGGATGTGGCCTCCCTCTATACTGTGATCTCCCATCAACATGGCCTGCAAGCAGTTGACTTTTACCTTCAGCAAGACCCTGACCTATCTTCCCTACAGAGAGAATTTATTTTGGAATTATTAAAGTTTGCGACTACACATAATTATTTTTGGTTTGGAGGTACCTTTTTCTTACAAATATGCGGAGTAGCTATGAGGGCTAAATTTGCCCCCAGTTTAGCCAATTTGTTTATGGCTTACTGGGAACGCAAAGTCATCGATACTCAGACCCCCACAGAATTGCGATTTTGGAAACGCTACATTGATGACGTGATACTTATATGGGAGGGAGATGCCACGTCATTAGAGACATTTTTCTCCAAACTTAATGATAACACCAGAGGTATCACTTTACAGTATGAAACTAGTACTTCCCACATCCATTTTTTAGACTTAAATATTGTTGTTCGAGATGGGAAACTGATTACTAATACCTTTTTCAAAGAAACGGATCGTAATGCATTCATTCCCGTCACAAGCTGTCATCACAGTTCCTGGTTAGCAGCTGTACCGAAAGGCCAATTCCAACGCATAAGACGAAATTGTTCAGAATTAACAGATTTTTTGGATCAATCAAATACTCTCAAGCAAAGATTTCTAAATAAGGGTTTCCATGAGGATACTATCAATAAGACGATCAGCAAGGTTGTACAAATGGATAGAGAGTCTTTGCTTACAAGAGGCAGCAAAACCAACGCCACCTCTTCAGAGAAATACAGTTGGTCTATGACCACAAGATATTATAACCAACATTTCTCTATCAAAAAAATTCTAAAGAAACACTGGGGTATTCTGAGAAGTGATAAAATTCTAGGAGCTCATATCCCTGAAAATCCGGTTCTGATATTTAAAAGAAGCACCAGCTTTGCGACATAGTGTAGCACAGAACGTTATTGACCCACCCAAATCTCTAGTTTTTTTTTCCAATCCCTCAAAGGTTTTTTCTAGGGTTGTCCCGATACCGATACCAGTATCGGTATCGGGACCGATACGAGTATTTGCGGGAGTACTTGTACTCCCGCAAATGCGCCGATGCCTGAATAGAATACTTGCCCCCCCGCCGCTCGGGATTCTGTCCAATCCGATCTGTCCAATCCTGAGCAAGGAGGAGTGTCTATACACGGCGGGGATTACAACTATTCAAACGAAAGCTGCTTGTAATGTTCCCGCACGGGGATTAATGCGGCGGCTCCAGTGGCATCATCATCTTCTAGGTATGGGGGGCATGGCTGCAATATGTGGGGGGACATGGCTGGATATATGTGGGGGGACATGGCTGGATATATGTGGGGGGACATGGCTGGATATATGTGGGGGGACATGGCTGCAATATGTGGGGGGACATGGCTGCAATATATGGGGAGACAAGGCTGGATATATGTGGGGGGACATGGCTGGATATATGTGGGGGGACATGGCTGCAATATGTGGGGGACATGGCTGCAATATGTGGGGGGACATGGCTGCAATATGTGGGGGGACATGGTTGGATACATGTGGGGGGACATGGCTGGATATATGTGGGGGGACATGGCTGCAATATGTGGGGGGACATGGCTGCCATATATGGGGGGGCATGGCTGGATATATGTGGGGGGACATGGCTGCAATATGTGGGGGGACATGGCTGCAATATGTGGGGGGACATGGCTGCAATATGTGGGGGGACATGGCTGGATATATGTGGGGGGACATGGCTGGATATATGTGGGGGGACATGGCTGCATTTGTGGGGGGACATGGCTGCATTTGGGGACACATTTTAAAAAAAGTATCGGTATTCGGTATCGGCGAGTACATGAAAAAAAGTATCGGTACTTGTACTCGGTCCTAAAAAAGTGGTATCGGGACAACCCTAGTTTTTTCCCTTGTCGCAAGTGCAGTATCTGTAAGTTAAATTTGTTTAAGGATCGGAAATGTACCACTTTTCAATCCTCAGTTACTGCCAAAACCTTTGAAATTGAATCATTTATCACCTGCTCAACTAAGTACGTAGTCTACATGATACAGTGTCCATGCTCAAAGCAATATATAGGCCGTACAAAAAGAGAGCTACATATTCGTTTGGGAGAACATGTAAGCAGGATTAAGAGTGGTTTTCCAAAACATAACCTCTCTAGGCATTATGATAAACATCATAATAGGCAAATCAAAGGTACCAGCTTCTTTGCCATAGATAACATTCGTCCACATTGGCGTGGTACTAATATGATCCGAGCCATAACTAGACTCGAAACCCGTTGGATTTTCTGTATGAAATCTTTTATTCCATTCGGCCTTAACGTTGACTGGGATATCAACTGTTTTTTAAATAATTCCTAATTCATTTTTATATTCTATATTTTTTATCGGTTTAATTTCGGATATCTCAATTGGTAACCAGTTTTTAAAGATTTAAATCATCTTTTTTTAAATTAATTATTTTTTAAATTATTAAAGATATGTAATAATTTTAATATAATTATCATGTATTGATGTATTTGCGGAATACAATTGTTGTTATATACTCCGATACCTTCCTACTAATGGAAAACTTCTCCACGTTCCTATCATCAATTTTAACTTTAATTTCATCTTTTATGTTAATTGATTTATTTTCCCCATTATTTTCCATTTTCTCTCGCTACCTCAAAACCGCGTATGATTAGCCCTCAGTTAATATGAGAGCTCTTCCTGGCTTTCCCTGTTTCAAAATGGAGTCCGCGGTTATTTAAACACTATACGCACTGACGCCAACATCTGGCCAAACCTCAGTTGAAGTCCTGTGGTGACGAAGCGATCGTAGGGTGCCGTGTCGTCATCGCGTTCCGTCCTGAACGAAGGCGGTGTTTTCCATTCGAGTAGCGAGAGGTATCGGATTGGAGAGGTTACGATCTGATTGTTACAATTGTTCGATGGAAAAAGGCATGTAAGTGCAATACTTATTAAATCCATAATTTGTTACACATAATACGCTATGAGAGTCCTTCTCTTTTTATCGTACATGTGCATGTCCCGGACCCATTGCTGAGCTGTACCTTGTTTACAAGTGGATTGGTTGCAGGGAGACCGAACGTCCCTATGCTTCATGAGACTGATGCAAAGCAGTCTTTATTTGTGGTAAGCAGGCAGTCTTATCTCACGAGTGCAGGGTGGATATTCTTCTTCATCTTTTAGCACCTTGGAGTCTACGTGGTTACTTTCTTCACAGTTTTCTCATCACAAGATTCACACCAGACTTTTCTACTAGATCTCACAACTGTTCAGCATTGGAGATTTATTTTATTTTAATTCATTTTTTCTTTTCTTTGTTTTTTAAGCTCTCCTCCGGTTTATTCTTAATGAGCTTATGTTCACATATTTAATAATTTAACTTGTATGTTTTTCATCAATCTTTGATAGCGCTGCACCTCCTGTATTTTTTATGTTTTAAATTGTTGTACACAATTTAGTGCTGGCAGCTTATTGTTCACTGTTCACTGGTTTTATTCATTTGCACATTAGCGCAGCGTCAACCTTTTGTTTTTTTGTCAGAACTATGTAGGCACCATCAAACAGGGGGTAAATAAACCACAGCTCAAGGAACCCCTAGACACCTCTGGAGGAACCCTAGGGTTCCACGGAACCCTGGTTGAGAATGGCTGTTCTAGTGGTTGGCCAGGGACATATGAACATTCATAGCTCTGATAAATTCAGAAAAAAAATGCAGGCTGAAGTTCCACCATGGTGCTTAAATCCCTTTGTACAGCAAACCAGGCCTCAAACAAAGGCCTCCATCTAGGCACATGGTCAAGGATCAAGAACACGATCAAGGATCAAGCAGCTATTTACATATCTCCCCCAGATAGAAAGCCTTGGGAAGACTGGCTTATCAAGGTAAACCCTCCTGCAGCCTTCACCCCTGGCTATGAACCTCCTAGTGATTAGCCAGGGATATATGAACATTCATAGCTCTGATAGATGCATATAAAGTCAGCCTTAAAGGGGTTGTAAAGGTAAAAAAAAAAAAAAATCCCTAACTAGCTTTCTTTCCCTTAGTGCAGTCCTCCTTCACTTACCTCATTCTTCCATTTTGCTTTTAAATGTCTTTATTTCTTCTGAGAAATCCTCACTTCCTGTTCTTCTGTCTGTAACTACACACCGTAATGCAAGGGGTGGAGAAGGCCTCTTGAGGGGGCGAGCAGGAGTATCAGGACACTCTCTACGTTGCAGATAGAGAAAGGAGCTGTGTGTTAGTGGTATTAATGACCGGGACACTTTTTGCGATTCGGCACTGCATCGTTTTCACTGACAATTGTGCGGTCGTGCAATGTGACTCCCAAACAAAATTGACGTCCTTTTTTTTCCCACAAATAGAGATTTATTTTGGTGGTATTTGATCATCTCTGCAGTTTTTATTTTTTACGCTATAAACAAAAATAGAGCGGCAATTTTGAAAAAAAAGCAGTATTTTTTACTTTTTGCTATAATAAATATCCCCCAAAAAATATATAAAATAACTACTGTATTTTTCACTCCATAAGACGCACCTAGGGCCAGATCCACGTACATCTGCGCATATATAGACCGGCGTTGTGCATCTCTTTTACGTTATGCCGACTCCACTGAGAGACGTAAGTGCCGTATCCACAGAGTATTTGCGGCCAAATTTGCGCCAGCGCGATGTAAATTCCGAGGTGTAAGGCTGCGTAATTCAAATTGGGGTGGGCGTGTTCAATTGAAAAGAGCTGTGACCCCATGCAAATGAAGGGCCGGCCGGACTGCGCATGCGCGCATAATCAGTGAGATTGGAACTAGGCCTGGTCAACTTAGTGAGCTACGCCCAGTGCTCAAATAGACCGAGAGAAACACCCTTCCATTGCAAAAGTACATCCAATTTGTTTCCCTTCCTACAGCAAGGTGCTTTTATTCTGTTGTTTGTTAGGCCCCATACACACAAGCAGAGAGATTTGTTCAAATCGGTCAGGCCGACCGATTTGAACAAATCTGTCTGCTGGGGACATATTGGTTTGATCGTGTACACACCATCAAACCAAAATCCCCGCCGCGGTGACGTGGCGGTGACATTGACGCCGCCATGTCACCGCACCAGGAAGTAAAACACTTCCGCGCATGCGTCGAAACCATTCGGCGCGTGTGCGAGAAGACATGTCTGCTGGTAAGCGTACTAACCAGCAGACATGTCGGGCGGACGGGTTCCCAGCCAACAGATTGGTAAGCATGCTTTCCAATCTGTCGGGTGGCCAAATCCGTCTGTTTGCCCGTACACACGATCGAATCTGTCTGCTGAAGCGGTCTAGCAGACCGTTTCCAGCAGACAGATTTGATCGTGTGTACGAGGCCTTAGTGTTTGTTGGTTTGTGAGGTGTCTTTGTGATTTTTGGTGAGTGTTTTGGAGAGTGATTTAGAGAGTGTTGTGAGAACATGAGTGAGAGGAAGAGAACATTTTTCCTTGCGGGAGAAGGAAATTATTGTCAGGACCATTACTCAATATGGGCGATTCCTGCATGGCCCGGAGAGTGCCAACACCACCCCGGCCAGGAAGAGTCAGATTTTGCAGGACAGCGCCGACGAGGTAAATGCGTTGGGAGGTGAGACCCGAACCCGCCAGGGGATACAAAAGAAGATCAATGATCAGTGTGGTCTGTGGGAAGCTGTCCAAGATTGCAGCACATGGCAGGGGCACTGGAGGGGACCCACCATGCACTGTTAGGCTGACTGAGGAGGAGCGTTTGGTGGCCCAGACCTTCAACAGGCAGCAAGTGAAGGGGCTGCCTGGCTTTGACTCCATTGAGGAGGCCGTGAGGCCAGGTACTTTTTTTTATTTTTTTATCTGGTGTGTAGCATGTGTGGAGGGGGGAGGGAATATGTGGCAAGTGTGTGGATCCTCCAACTTGTGAATGTTTTGTGTCATCCACAGATGTGCAGGAGGGTTCTGGGCCATCTGGCCTGTCCACCCTCCCCCCGGGACAAGAGTCTGAGAAAGACCCCCAGACAAGGCCAGAGTCCTCTGAGGAGGTTGATGAGGAGGAGTTTGAGGAGGAGGTCATGTCAGGGAATGACTTCACGTTAATTTTGGAGGAGTCTTCCCCTATGGCTGGCAGCAGCCAGGCCTCCATCAGGGGTAGCCCCTCCCACTCCTCCCCCAACAGGGCCCCCCCCAAGGGGCTCCCCTTCATCCCCGGCCACAAGCCTCATCTAGAGGCAGGAAGGCGACCCACAAGACCAGGGGGGTGGCCGAGGTTCTGCCTGCAAATCTTAGAAGGGACCAGACCCGCCATCTGGGACAGATCACCCAAAGTTTGGAGCGGATGGAGGAGAGCCTGTCCTGCATAAAGGATTCAGTTGGGGACATGGATTGCAACTCCCTGGCTCTGATCAATTGCCTAAATGAACTGCAGGCTACCACAGCAGGCGTTGGTCAGGATGTGCAGGCCCTCGGTCAGGATGTGCGGGCCCTCACCCAGGCTATCCAGGCCAATACGGCAACCCTCAATGCTGGCCTGACCAGAATTGCCGGGGCATTGGAGGGCAGGCCGTTAGGTGGGCAGAGACCAGGGGATGCTCCTCCTTCCACTGATTAACCCCCCATGAGTCTCCCCTGAGGAGCCGGGGCCGTGGGTCACACCAGCGGCAGTATTTTTTATTTTTTTTTGGCTTTTCTGTGTTTTCTTTTTGCTTTTTTTTTGCTGTGCATTTTCCTTTTTTGGATTATGATTTTTTTTTCTGTTTGTGAATGATTTTTGAATGTGGGGGTGATATTCCTGCTGGAAAAGGGGTCTCACCCTCATTTGTGGTGGAGAAGGGTTCCCCAGGACCAGGGAGAAGTGATCCCCAGGTCCGTGTGAATGGTGTATGAATGTACAGTGACATAATTGGAGCCGTGGCGTGGCGTTGCTGCTCACAAGTCCTGCATGGTGGGCTTGTGCTAATCCAATGTGATGAGGGTGTGGTGTGTGTGATCTAGGGACCACAGTGGCTGCACTGCATGTGAGCGTTGTGTTGGGCTGGTGATGTCCTCCTGCAGGGTTGTGGTTAATTCCATGATGGCATGAGGAGTGAATCTTAAAATGCGATACACCTCAGAATCACTCATGCCAAAGATGTCTATGCGTTTGTGGTATATCCTCTCCCGTGCCCTCCTCCTTCTGCGCTCATCTAAAGTCAGTAGTATAGCTATGAGCAAGGATGCCCCTGGCATGTTGGCATACAGATTGTTGTCCTGCAAGTGTGGCTGCTCAGCTCGTCCCTAATGGTGTTGCTTTAGCTGACATGTAGACGTCTTGTCCAAATTTAAAGCTGCTTTGATAAGGACTAACTTTAGACCAGACGTGCAGCTGATGCGCACAGCGCGTGGCCTGCACCGCACAAACTTACTTTTGTGGATCGCCGTATCTCCCTCATTTGCATATTTGCATTGCAAATCAATGGTGTGTCTAGCGCATTTTTGCACGCACGATGCGCCGGTCTATCCAAATTACGTTGGTCGAAAAATTCTGTATTTCAGGCGTATATCGTTTTGGGGATACGGCGCATAGATACGCAGGCGCATATTTAGAGTTACGCTGCGAATCTCGTGAAACTCCGGCTTAAGTGCTTTGTGGATCTGGCCCCTAGATTTTAGAGGAGGAAATTTTGAAAAAATAAATAAATATCCTGAACCAAATGGTGTACTAAAATATTTAATAAAATATAACAGAATACCCTTACACTGATCCCCAATGTAACTGGGACATTTACATGACCACAACAGGAGTATTTGCATCAAGCACCAATGTACTGAGACATTTACTCTGACCAGTGATGTAACAGGTGTATTTACAGTACACCCCCATCTCTCTACTAATCTCTGTATTCTTATCTCCCTCTCAGTACAACTCTGACCCTCTAACTCATCTGCTAACCTCTGTTCCCCAAACCCCTCATCTTCTAACCTCTGCACTCCAACCCCTCCTTCCCATTCAACTCTGCACCTCTGCACACCTCCTCTGCTCACCTCAAACCCCCCCTCTTTGATCACTTCTATATGCATTCTATGCTCACCTGCATGCGGTTTACATCTTCTTGGTGGGCAGCATGCAGAGGTGTAAGGCCGCGTACACACCATCGGACATATCCGATGAAAACGGTCCACGGACCATTTCCATCGGATATGTCCGATCGGGAGTTTGATCCGATGGCGTGTACACACCGCGTCACCGCCACGTCACCGCACCAGGAAGTAAAACACTTCCGCGCATGCACCGAATCCATTCGGCGGCGGCGCGGCGGCGGTGGGGGACGACATGTCTGCTGGTAAGTGTACTAACCAGCAGACATGTCGGGCGGACAGATTCCCACTGGATAGATTTCAAAGCATGCTTTGAAATCTGTCGGCTAGCCCATACACACGAGCGGAGATGTCTGCTGAAACGGTCCATCGGACCGTTTTCAGCGGACATATCCCCTCGTGTGTACGCGGCCTAAGAGTAATTTGGATATGAATCGCGGTCGCCGGACTCATTATCATAACAATTCCCGCACAATTTACATATTAATGCCGATTCTGTGTGCCTAACCTAACTCTATTAGTCCAAGATTATTCGACATAGAGAGAAAAGATTTGCCATTATAGAGACATGAAGATTCGACGCAGCAGCTAAAAACATACGATCAACGCGAGCGGACATTTATGGTCAAATGCTCTGCCCATAGGCTATGGAAAAATTCTAATGTTGGTTGACTAGTAATAATAATTAAAATATATAATTATTACCAGTCATACAACATTAGAATTTTTCTATAGCTTGTGGGCATGGCATTCAACCGGAAATGTACGATTGCGGCGTCGTACACGTTAGCTGCTCCGTCGAATCTTCTTAGAACATTAGACAAACACCAAAAGCCTTCAATGACAGATTTGACCTTAAAGGTTGTAAAGGTTTGTTTTTTATTTTCTAAATACAGTGGGGATCGAAATTTTGGGCACCCCAGGTAAAAATTTGTATTAATGTGCATAACAAAGTAAAGAAAAGATGGAAAAATCTCGAAATGGCATTAAATTACAGATTAGACATTCTTATAATATGTCAAAAAAGTACACACGATCAGTCAATCCGGTTAAATAACCGATTGTGTCAGAACGTGGCGACATAAAAACACAACAACGTGCTGAAAAAAAATGAAGTTCAATGCTTCCAAGCATGCGTCGACTTGATTCTGAGCATGCGTGGATTTTTAACCGATGGTCGTGCGTACTAACGATCGGTTTTGACCTATCGGTTAGGAGTCCATTGATTACATTTTAAAGCAAGTTGTCTTTTTTTTAACCAAAGTTTAAGTAACCGATGGGGCCTACACACGATCGGTTTTGACTGATGAAAACGGTCCATCAGACCGTTGTCCTCTGGTTAACCTATCGTGTGTACACGGCCTAAGATTTTATTTCCATCATTTACACTTTCAAAATTACAGAAAACAAAAAAATGGTGTCTGCAAAAGTTTGAAAAGTTTTGGAAGACCAGGTGATGTCAATCTCAAAGGTTTTAAATGCCCAGACTCATCTGACCTTGCCCCAACAATCAGCACCATGGGTTCTTCTAAGCAGTTGTCTAGAAAACTGAAACTGAAAATGGTTGACACTCACAAAGCTGGAGAAGGCTATAAGAAGATAACACAGCGTTTTCAGATGTCAATATCCTCTGTTCGGAATGTAATTAAGAAATGGCAGTCATCAGGAACAGTGGAAGGTAAAGCAAGATCTGGAAGACCAAGAAAAATATCAGACAGAACAGCTCGCAGGATTGTGAGAAAAGCAATTCAAAACCCACGTTTGACTGCGCGATCCCTCCAGAAAGAACTGGCAGACACTGGAGTTGTGGTACACTATTCCACTATAAAGAGATACTTGTACAAATATGGTCCTCATGCAAGAGTCATTAGAAGAAAACCTCTTCTACGTCCTCGCCACAAAAATCAGCGTTTGAACTTTGCAAATGAACATATAGACAAGCCTGATGCATTTTGGATCAAGTTCTGTGGACCGATGAGGTTAAAATAGAACTCTTTGGCCGGAATGAGCAAAGGTATGTTTGGAGAAGAAAGGGCATAGAATTGAATGAAAAGAACCTCTGTTCAACTGTTAAGCATGAGGGTGAATCAATCATGCTTTGGGTTTGTATTGCAGCCAGTGGCACAGGGAACATTTCACGAGTAGAAGGAAAAATGGATTCAATACATTTTCAGCAAATTTTGGATGGTAACTTGATGCCATTTGGGAAAAAGCTGAAGTTAAAGAGAAGGTGGCTTCTACAAATGGATAATGACCCTAAACACACCTCAAAATCCACGGGGGATTACATCAAGAGGCGCAAACCGAAGGTTTTGCCATGGCCTTCACAATCTCCTAACCTCAACATAATTGAAAATCTATGGATAGACCTTAAAAGAGCAGTGCGTGACAGACAGCCCAGAGATCTCAAAGAACTGGAAGACTTTTGTAAGGAAGAATGGGCAAAGATACCTCAAACAAGAATTGAAAGACTCTTGGCTGGCTACAAAAAGCGTTTACAAGCTGTGATACTTGCCAAATGGGGCAGTACAAGATATTAACTCTGCAGGCTGCCCAAACTTTTGCAGACGCCATTTGTTTTGTTTTCTGGATTTTTGAAAGTGTAAATGATGGAAATAAAATCTAACTTTTTTTTGACATATTATAAGAATGTCTAATCTGTAATTGGATGCCTTTTGAAGATTATTTTCCATACTTTCTTGGCTTCGTTATGCACATTAGTATTAATTTTTACCTGGGGTGCCCAAACTTTCGATCCCTCCTCTAGTACGTTGTTGGTTCACTTACCCTTTCCTTCCATTTCCCTTCTAAATGTTTTTTTTCTTTGTCTGAATTTCTCACTTCCTGTTCCTCCTCAATTCCTCCTAAATTTGTCCACATCATCCGAGCTGTTCTGGCATGGGGTTCAGCCAGAACAGCTTACTGAGGAGGAACAGGAAGTGAGAAATTCAGACAAAGGAAAAAAAAACATTTAGAAGGGAAAATTTTGGGAAAAGGTACAATGCACTAGCTTAAAGGAACATCATTTAGAAAATAAAAAAACAAATCTTTACAACCCCTTTAATTCATTCAGATTTTTGGACGAATGCATTTTTTAACGAAACAAAGTGAATAAAAACGAATTTCGGGAGTAACTAAATAGTAAATGACTCACGTTACTCCGAAATAAAGAACCGCTGTCCTACCTGAATCTGGCCCAATGTGTACATTTATACATCGTTTACATAAATTTGTTGACATTTCAAAATACATATATAAAGCTAATATATCATTAACAGGAAATTCTAGAATGAAAATGATATTTTAATTTATTTTTCCATCAATGTTTTTGATGTCTGATCTAAGTTAAAGTATGAATAGTCTTTCTAGTTCATGCAACACAAGTCAATAATGAGTTTATTAATAACTCACAGCATCCCACCGGTCCTAGTTGACAGTTTTTCTTTCTTTTAATTTCCCTTGATGTTCTCTTCCAGCATTTCTATAGAAACAATCCTTGCCAAGATGTGGCTATAAAAACCCTCCAGTATACTGACATAGGTAGACTGAGAACCAAAACAGGAGACGTATTTTGTATTGATGTTATCTCAATATCTTCTCGCATTATCTTCAGGATTATACTCTGTAAATTGATTTTATGTCCATGTTAATGTTTGCCTATTATATCGAATTTTTTTTATATCAAACTTACTGAAAGCAATGATTGAGTTTTATAATCAAACACACAACTTGGAATGATGGAAAATATAACAAGGATCGGCACAAACTTTGTTCTCCTCGGTATTGTTGAAATGGAGAAATTTAAATATTTATTTATTGTGATTGCAATAATTTTATATCTGATCATTATGCTTAGCTGTTCATCCATTGCCTACATAATTTGGACAGAAAAAACCCTGCATGAACCCATGTACATTTTCATATGTAATTTGGTTATTGATGTGATGCACGGTAGCTCATCGTTCTTCCCAAAACTCATCATTGACTTGTTGAGCAGAGGTTCGTCCATCACTCTTGTTGGATGCCTCAGTCAAGCTTTCTGCATCCAGATCTTTTCATCTGTGGAAGTGAGTACCTTCACTGTCATGGCTTATGATAGATATCTGGCAGTGGCTGAACCCTTAAGATACCACGCGCTGATGAGTAATGGAAAAGCTGTAAAATTTATCATTGGAATATGGGTTTTTAATATAGTAAATCTACTTGTCTGTGTGACGCTAACCGGAAGATTGACTTTTTGTGGCAGAAATATCATCAATGTTTATTGTGAGACCATGTCCCTTATGTTTCTGGCCTGCGGTGACATAACTGTTGCCAATCTTTATGGAACTGTTTGGACATTGTCCCTGGTCATCTTTAGTAATGGAACCGCTATCTTTTGTTATATAGGAACATTTATTGTGTGTCTGAAGATATCAATGAAAGCCAGTCAGAAAGCCATCCATACCCTGATTACACATGTGCTGACGTTTAGTACATGTATGGCTGGTGGTCTGTTTGTCATTTTTAGATACCGATTAAATGGTGGCTCAGTCTCCACTGTAGCACATCTGACCATTGCAATCTTAGGACTGACTGTATCTCTGACATTAAACCCCCTGGTATATGGGATAAGGATGGAAGCTCTGAGAGGGAAGATCCTTCAACATCTACGAAAACTGCTCGGAATCCTCCAAACCAAACCTACCAATTCAGATGTTAGATAACAAATGCTGTATCTAAAGTGTGAAAAGCTTGAAAAAATAATGCTTTAAAGTCCTCAGTCTAATTTAAAAAAAGTCACCGCCAGTAAGGTCATATACACTATGGGCCAGATTCTCAGCGGCGCTACGACGGAGTATCTCAGATACCCCATCGTATCGCCGTTTTTTTTGGCTCGTATCTATGCGAGTGATGCTTAGCATCACTTTGGCATAGATACGCTTCAACATCCGACAAGTGTAATACCATTACACTTGCGGATCGTAGTTGTAATGACAACTCCCGCCACTAGGTGGCCTTTACTTTGTCGAATGCCGTCGGGTGCAGTCGGATACCATGTTAAGTATGGCGTCGTGTCAGCGTCGTTTTACTAACTCGTTCACGAATAGGGCATTGCGTAGTGACGATCACGTTGTTTTGATGTCGGTTTCAACGACGCTTTCCGACGTGAGCTGGAGCATGTGCACTGGGCTTTTTCCCCGGCCGGCGCATGCGCAGTTCGTTCGACGCGGGGGCGCGCTTAATTTAAATACAAGCCGCCCCATTTGATCTACGCGGACTTACGCTGGGCCATTTTCGCTACGCCAACGCAAACTACAGAGCAAATGCTTAGGGAATACGGCACTTGCTCTAGTACGATGCGGCGGCGTAGTGTAAATGGCTTACGCTACACGGCCGGATTTCTTAGAGAATTTGGCCCAAAATTTTCAAAAGTATTGGGATGCCTGCCTTTACACGATCATGAACTTTAATGGCACCCCTGTCTTAGTCCGCAGGGTTCACTATCCTTTGCAACTACGAGGCGACGTACACACGGCCGAGGTTCTCGGCAGAAACCAGCGAGAACCTCGCTGGCAGCCGCATTCTGCCGAGAACCTCGGCCGTGTGTACGCTCTCGGCAAGAATCCCGTCGGGAATGCCGTCGAGCCGAAATAGAGAGCATGTTCTCCATTTGCTCGACGGCCCGTCGGGATGAATGGCTGGTTGCCATTCCCGACGGGCGGGTCGCCGAATCTGACGGCCGGCAGAGAACCTCGACGGGCGGAACGATGTGTTCTGCCCGTCGAGGTTCTCTGCCGTGTGTACGCCGCCTAACAGCTTCAACTTTTCTGGGAAGTCTGTCCACAAGGTTTAGGAGTGTATCTATGGGAATGTTTGACCATTCTTCCAGAAGCGCATTTGCGAGGTCAGGCACTGATGTGAAGGCTTAGCTGGCAGTCTCCGCTCTAATTCATCCCAAAGGTGTTCTATCTGGTTGAGGTCAGGACTCTGCAGGCCAGTTAAGTTCCTTCACCTCAAACTCACTCATCCATATTTTTATGGACCTTGTTTTTTGCACTGGTTCAAATCATTTGGTGGACAGGGGATTGTTGTGTGTGGTTATTTTTCAGGGGTTGAGCTTGGCCCCCTTAGTTCTAGTGAAGGGAACTCTTAGGGTGTCAGCATACCAAGACATTTTGGACAGTTCATGCTCCCAACTTTGTGGGAACAGTTTAGGGATGGCCCCTTGCACAAAGAAAGGTCCATAAAGACATGGATGAGTGAGTTTGGGGTGGAGGCATTTGACTGGCCTGCATAGAGACGAATAGTAAAACATTCCCACAGACCAAAGGTGCCCAACCAGTGGCCCGGGGGCCACACGTGGCCCGCAAAGCCCTGTGATGTGGCCCACGACCTCCTGCTCTGGAATGGAATAGAATACTGGTATTAAAGGTCAGTTTTTTACTAAAATCACAGTGTACAGTGTATATATGGGCATATCTGTTCTGCAGTGGTTACTGGGCTGCTTTCAAACTGACCTGCATGTGCAGAGCAGTTTACCTGCACTGAGCCATAGACTTCTGTTATTACCTGCGGGTTTGATGAGCTTTCTGAAAGTACACCAATCCTGCAGAACATAATAGAACTCTATTGCAAAGTGCAGGATAGCCAAAGGTACACTGTGTTGCACCCGCGGTGTGGGTAAACTGCAGCACGTCAGTGTGAAAGTGGCCTTGGGCCCCTTTCACAAAGTCAGTCCAATCAATTGGACCCTCTATTCAACTCTAAATAGTGGCAGACATAAACTGACTTGTGTACTACCTCCATCCAATCCCCTAAAAATAAAAGAGTATAGCAGAGCAGACACGGACATGCCATCCACGCGCTTCGCTCATTGTGGCCCGCGACTGGTTACCAAGTTGCTTCAGTGGCCCTTGCTCTTCAAAAGGTTGGGCACCCCTGCCATAGACACACTCCTAAACCTTGTGGACAGCCTTCCCAGATGAGGCCAATAGAAGAGCAGTAGCTCAGAGCACATAGCCAGCCTATCCAACCCTTCTCACTCTGTGGAGTCCTCCCTCGGAAGTGTTTCCGGAAGTGATCCTGTGACCCCAACACAGCCCCAGCTTCTTCCCGATGGCCACAAGATCTGCTCCAGGCTGAGCAGCAACAACAACTGCAGCTTCCCATCTCTGCATAGAAAAACGGATCCGGATCTGAGGCTTCCATATGGACCACTGACACACAGATGAGCCCTTGTATTTCCTGTAAGTGTGATTTTTTTCTGTGCCATTAAAGCTGTCTTAAATACTACACTCTGGTGGCGCTTCTTTATCTACCTTCTTCTTCCCAGAAGAGTTGAAACTGTTATAGCTGCAAAGGGTGGGCTAACTCAGTATTGAAGCCTACAGACTAAGACTGGGGTTGACATTAATGTTCATGTAAAGGCAGGTGTCCCAATACTTTTGACAATATAGCGTATGTCCGATCGGTACATATATACCTAATATGTTTTTTTTTTTTTTAATGGTTATTTTTTTCAAAATCATCTTTATTACATTTTTTTTAACAGTACAGAAAGTAGCAATCAGTTTCACTGAAGCATTAGTAATAGATAGCATGTTACACCATTTGCTTAAACATCCAATATGTTATGATTGGGGGGGATAGGGAGAGGGGAAAGGAAAGGTAAGGAGGGGGGGTGGTGTAGAGATGCAAGGGAAAAGGGAAAGGAGGGTAAAATTTAGGGAGGATACAAATAGTACCAGTTATTAATTAACCCTTCACGCCAAGCGTAAAAACATATGTGTCCTCGGATTTCGGTGGTTATACCGGGATGATGCCAGCAGCTTTAGGCATCATCCCAGTACCGTTGTTTACAGCAGGCGATCGGCTTTCCAAGCATGGCAACCGATGTGGCGAAAAGCCGCTTGGTTGTAATCCCGGAGGTGTGGGAGAAGACATCCCCCCCTCCCTCCACCTCCCGCCTCTCTGACCGGGTCTCCCGTCCCACCGGCAGACACGATCCAGCCTCATTCCAGTCTCTTGACTGTAAACACAGAAGCGACGTCACGATGTTTACTGTCAATGGCGCCGGATTTAAAAAAAATCTTCAGTATTCAGAATCACAATTTTTGGCGATCTGAATACTTTAAAGTTCAAAGGAGGTTTTTTGGGTCTTTTTGACCCCCGCTCCCTCCATAAACAGTACCTGTCACGACCTATTACTGTCACAAGAAATGTTTACATTCCTTGTGACAGCAATAAAAGTGATAACAAAAATGTTTTAAACACAATTTAATAATGTAAAAATAAATAAGATTTTTTTTCAAATTACTTTAGCCCCTGGCCATAGTAAAAAGACGGTCTCCAGGTGGCTCTACAAATCCGGGAGGCTGTCTTTTTACGGGCTTGCGTCCTCTGGCCACTGGCGTGAGCGGCGCATCACCGAGATGCCGGTGCGCGTGCCTGGTTCCCCGCGATGTCCGCCAGGTACTTGCGATCGGCAGTGACAGAGCAGGGACGTGGAGCTCTGTGTGACAGAGCTCCTCGTCCTGTCAGGGAGAGGAGACTTATGCTGTGTCCCTTGTATATAGGGCCACACCATCGGTCACCTCCCCCAGTCAGTCCCCTCCCCCACAGTAAGAATCACTCCCAGGATACACATTTAACCCCTTCATCGCCCCCTAGTGTTAACCCCTTCCATGCCAGTCACATATATACAGTAATCAATGCTTTTTTCTAGCACTGTTCTCTGTATAAATGTGAATGGTCCCAAAAATGTGTCAAAAGTGTCCAATGTGTCCGCCGCAATATCACAGTCCTGACAAAATTGGCAGATCGCTGCCATTACTAGTAAAAGAAAAATAATAAAAAAAATGGCAGAATTCTATCCCCTATTTTGTAGCCACTATAACTTTTGCCCAAACCAATCACTATACACTTATTGAGATTTTTTTTTTTACCAAAAATATGTAGAATACATATCGGCCTAAACTGAGAAAAAAAAAAAATGTTTATATATATATTTTTTTTTAAATGGGATATTTATTATAACAAAAAGTAAAAAATATTGGGCCAGATTCAGAGAGCCGTAACTCCTGTCTAACTGGTGTTAGACTGAAGTACTTTCAAATTACGCGCGTTTTTTAGCTAGTCTGAAACCTCAAACCATGAATAGATGGCTGCGGGCTTCAATTCGACTGGATTACGTGTTCGTACGCCTTCGGATCTACGCTGCAATAAAATTGCAGCCACTGGGTGGACTTCTCGTCGTTTTGCGCATCAGGGTATGCTAATGAGCTTTTGCCGGCGATCCCCGAAATTACGATCTTCAATCGCAATCTCTTACGGCACCTTTAGTTATCTTTTTTTTGCGTAACACTATACCAGCTTTTTGCTGCTCTAATATTAGACAGCCCATGTTAAGTATGGCCGTCGTTCCCGCGTCGAATTTCAATGTTTTCCGACGTCTTTTATTATTTTTTACGTACGTCGTCCGGAAATAGGAATGTTCGTAAACGACGCTACTCAAAAAAAAAAAGACGTAACGACGTGATTTCGCGCAATGCACAACGGGAAATTTCTGAACGGAGCATGCGCAGTTCGATCGCCGCGGGGACGCGCCTAATTTAAATGCTTCACGCCCCCCAATTGCGTATTTCGATTACGCGGCGAGAAAAAGACTAAGCCGCCGTATCGTACGGGCAAAAATCTACCAGAATTCGATGTAGAGCCTGGTAAAATACGGCAGCGTAGAGTATTTCGATTACGCTGCGCAAATTTAAGTGTACCTGAATCTGGCCCATTGTGTTTTTTTTTTCAAAATTGTCGCTCTTTTTTGGTTTATACCGCAAAAAATAAAAACCGCAGAGGTGATGAAATTTCACCAAAATAAAGCTCTATTTGTTGGAAAAAAAGGACGTCAGTTTTGTTTGGGAGGCACGTCGCACGTCCGCGCAATTTTAATTTAAAGCGACGCAGTGCTGAAAGCTGAAATTTCGCCTGGGCAGGAAGGGGGTATATGTGCCCAGTAAGCAAGTGGTTAAAGTGCCCTGTCCCCGCGAGCCCCCTCAGCAAAGAAAACACATACGGAAGTCGCGCCCACATATGTAAACGGTGTTCAAATCACACATGTGAGGTATCGCCGTGATTGTCAGAGCGAGAGCAATAATTCTAGCGCTAGACCTCCTCTGTAACTCTGTAACCTGGTAACCGTAAAAAAAAATTAAAGCGTCGCCAATGGAGATTTTTAGGTAGCGTAGTTCGTCGCCATTCCACGAGTGCGTGCAATTATAAAACATGACATGTTTGGTATCTATTTACTCAGCGTAACATCATATTTTACATTATACAAAAAATTGGGCTAACTTTACTTTTTCATTTTTTTTTTATTCATGAAAGTGTCTTTTTCCCAAAAAGTAGTGTTTAAAACACCGCTGCACAAATACTGTGTGACATAAAATATTGCAACAATCACCATTTTATTCTCTAGATTCTCTGCTAAAATATGTATATAATGTTTGGAGCTCTAAGTGCATGCTCCTAGGCATATTCAAATATCAGAAATTAACTGTACAGTTGGGGTTGTGAAGCCATATAGACCAGGTAGTATATTTGACGTAGGTTGAGTTTCAGGGGCAAAAGGCTTCTCCATTTCACATTGATAAGTAGCATCACTAATCGCCAGGGAGGCGGAGGGTTGGGTTAGAGCAGTGGTTATCAACGTTTCTAATGGCGTGACCCCTTGATAAAATTTCTCAAGTTGTGGGGACCCCTGACAGTAAAATTTTCGTAGCGTGGGATGTGTCGGCACCCAAGACAAGTAATTTGCACCCCTAACCCACGGACATTTAGCGCTCCCTGAGTCTCTTCCACTTGTACAGTATTAAAACCCCTTATGGTACATTTTAGAATGTACCACTATTTTGTTCCTTCTTTCCTTTACATCTCACTCTATCCTAATTTCTTGCAACCCCCCCCCCCCATCCATGTCTCTAGCCTTCTGTCTTGTTCCCTTATTCTTTCCTTTTTTTTTTGTTCCTCCCCCTCTCTTCCCTATCGCTTCAATGTATTCTCTTTTTATTCCTTCTCTTACTCCTTGGTTGGGGAAAATGAGATGAGTGGTAGTGCTGGGGGGGGGGGGAGTTCTGATTAGCCAAATTGGGTGCTCTTGATCAAGGTCATCTGCTGATCTGAGAACTGTAGTGGGGACTTCTAATGACAACTATAATCACAGGTAGTGTTACTCACTGTGTCTCCAGCTCTGTGGTGTCTCGTAGCAGTGACACCTATGCCAAAATCAGGAGATAGGGTCTCCTCCAGCCCCTCCCACCTCACATTCCTCACCAGTTAGCTGATCTCTAGTCTCTGCCCCCCATTCATGCCATGAGCTGAATGGGTGGCTGAGGGTTACAGGAACAGCCCAGAATTCGGTGACCCCTGGCAAATGGTCATTTGACCCCCGAAGGGGTCCCTACCCCCAGGTTGAGAACCACTGGGTTAGAGTTTTCCATAATCTAGTGATATTGAGTTTCGCTGTGAGTAGTTGGTGAAATATAATTGTCCTAGATTTTGGGGGAAACTTATCTATACCAATGTGGAGTTCAGCTCGGCAAGGATTGACCCAGTGGCCTGCAAGTTCAGTGATCAAAGTGAAGATATGATTCCAAAAGCATTGGATGGATTTACATGACCATATGATAAGGTATAAAGACTAACTAATATGTTTTAATATAGATGAACGTATTACACTTGCATTATATGTATGGGATTGTGATATTAGAATTATCTAGATTTAACAGTTGCAGCCTTTGCAACACCTCAGCCCATTTGAGAAGCCACATACTTAACAACCTTATATTACACCTTACCTGTTTCCCACCCCCCGCCCCAAATAAATATATGCTAAACTGTTTTAATTAAGAGGGCCAGGCCTCAGATTTATTAAATTAAAAAAAAAATCAACAATAATGGCAAATTAATCGGTAACATAGTTGACAACAAAAGCAGTGGCAGGTACAAGCAAACGGCGAGTACCCAACACAAGGTGGCTTAAAGGACCTTCCTGGCCAAAAGTTCAGGGTGGACATCCAACAAACCAAGGCCAGCTCAAAGCATCAATCATGGACCATTTGACCACTGGTAAACCACTAATGACGACGTGTACACATCTGGTTTTCCCATCGGAAAAACTGGCATGAGAGGTTTTGGCTGGGAATCCCGACGAGAAAACTGCAGAAAAAAAAAAAAGAGAACCAGCTTTCTTTTTTCCCGTCTGGATTTCCGGCTGACCTTTTCCTGTCGGAAAAACCTCTTGTGTGTATGCTTTTCCGAGGGGAAAAAAACATGCATGCTCAGAATCAAGTATGAGGCGGAAGCGCTCGCTCTGGTAAAACTAGCATTCGTAATGGAGATAGCACATTTGTCGCGCTGTAACGGACTGAAAAGCAGGCAAATCGTCTCTCACCAAACTTTTACTAACACGAGGATCAGCAAAAGCAGCCCAAAGGGTTGCGCCATTTGAATGTAACTTCCCCTTTATAGTCCTGTTGTAGGTGGTGTACGTCACCATGCTTTGGACAGGCAGTATTCGGCCTGAACATTCCTGACGAGAAAAACGTGTTTACGAGGCATAAAGCTATGACAACAATAAAAATCGTGTGGGAAAGGGAATCATCAGTGGGCAGGAAAATTGTCTGGTGGTTGAATGGAGCTTCATGTAAATGGTATGTTTTATTGCACCCACATCCTGACCTCCTCCCCTAGGCTACGTTCACACTGCTGCGATACGATTTTGGTCTGACATTCAGTGCGATTATGTAGTGCTACTTGAATGCAACTTGGACACAACTTTGATAAGGTTTGTATATTCTATGAGGAAAATAATCACACTGGAATCGCACCAAAGTAGTACAAGAACCTTTTCCAAAATAGCTCCATGCTGAGTCATATTGATATTAACCACTAGCCGACCAGCCGCCGTGGTTCTATGGCGGCAGGTCGGCTCTCCTGGGCGAGAGCCCGTAGCTCTACGTCGGGACTTTTGCGGCCGCTAGGGGGCGCGTGTGCGCCGCTGGCGGCCCGCGCGCACCCCCCGCTCGCCCCCGAGTCCCACGCACGTGCCCGGCGGGCGCGATCGCCGCCGGGCATGCGCGCTCGTTCGTTACAGAGCGGGGAACGAGAGCTGTGAGTGTAAACACACAGCGCTCGTTCCTGTCAGCGGGGGAAACGCTGATCTTCCGTTCATACAATGTATGAACGGAAGATCAGTGATTCCCCCTAGTGAGTCCACCCCCCCCCCCATACAGTTAGAACACAAATAGGAACACACTTATCCCCTTCCCCGCCCCCTAGTGTTAACCCCTTCACTGCCAATGGCATTTTTATAGTAATCCAATGCATTTTTATAGCATTGATCGCTTTAAAAATGCCAATGGTCCCAAAAATGTGTCAAAAGTGTCCGATGTGTCCGCCATAATATCGCAGTACCGAAAAAAAAACGCTGATCGCCGCCATTACTAGTAAAAAAAAAATATTAATAAAAATGCCATAAAACTACCCCCTTTTTTGTAAACGCTATAAATTTTGCGCCAACCAATCAATAAACGCTAATTGCGGGGGTTTTTTACGAAAAATATGTAGAAGAATACGTATCGGCCTAAACTGAGGAAAAAAAAAAGTTTTTTTATATCTTTTTTGGTGATATTTATAATAGCAAAATGTAAAAAATATTGCATTTTTTTCAAAATAGTCGCTCTATTTTTGTTTATAGCGCAAAAAATAAAAACCGCAGAGATGATCAAATACCACCAAAAGAAAGCTCTATTTGTGGGAAAAAAAGGACGCCAATTTTGTTTGGGAGCCACGTCGCACGACCGCGCAATTGTCAGTTAAAGCGACGCAGTGCCGAATCACAAAAAGTGCTCTGGTCTTTGGACAGCAATATGGTCCGGGGCTAAAGTGGTTAAAGTGTTAATAAACCCAGGACCCTGCAATCACTATATCCGATCTCCCACAGTACACAGGACATGGAAATGCAATTATTTTAGTAAATATAAACTGCTAAATACATTTTTCTCATCAGCAGTATATAGCAGTCTTATGACTTCGATCAGTGTCCAGCAGAGCACGGGTTAAAGCTTGTAGGAAGAGAATTTATTCTGCACTTGCTATCCTATGGGGCTGCAAGACCCCGACCCTCTGTCTGGACAGTACTGATTGGCCCTGTGCTGATCACACCCCTAGGTCTCAGCAATGCAGCACCTCTACCCTGTCATCTTGTATACCATCCCCCAGGTCTCAGCAGTGCCAGCACCTGCACCCCGTCATCTTGCACACCACCCCCCAGGGTCTCAGCAGTGCAGCACCTCTACCCCGTCATCTTGTAAACCAACCTCCAAGGTCTCAGCAATGCAGCACCTCCACCCATCATCTTGTACACCATCTCCCCAGGTCTCAGCAATGCAGCACCTTCACACTATCATCTTGCACACCACCCCCCAGGGTCTCAGAAGTGCAGAATATCTACCCCATCATCTTGTAAACCAACCTCCAAGGTCTCAGCAGTGCAGCACCTCCACCCCATCATCTTGTACACCAGGCCCCCCCCAGGTCTTAGCAATGCAGCACTTTCACCCTTGTCCACTCTTCACCCCATTGGCGAAATATAACTAAAAGCGAAAATGAAGTGTAACATTTCTGGATGAGCAGTTTTCTGCCTGTAATCAGTTCTAACGTGAACCGGCTGAACAGGTTTTCTGATTACAACAAATAGGTCTGCCTGTGAAGTCATAAACAGGGTTCAGCCCGTCCTACGTAGCAGTAATAAAGCGTCTACACTTTTTTCATCAACATTCCAATCTGCCTGTGTCCAAATACTGTAACTTTGCATTTCAACACGTATCTACACTGCATTAGCATGCAGACCGAACGTAGTAGTATAGCGTCTACACCTTACATCAACACGCCCATTTCTGAAGACGTGACAGGTGCCCCTCCCCTGTGCTGATCTTAGCGCTTCCAACAGCACTACCCACTGCCAGCTTGGCTTCTGGTCTTGATGTAAATAGTACTTTTGCAAAGACAAGGTCCGATCCTTCAGACTAAGGAGCTAAAACAGGAGCGGGTTAGCTCTGCTCATTCAAACCAGTTGAATTGGTTTTTAAGTACAGTCAATATATAGTGAAAAGGAGTAATACAAACATGAAAAGGAGAGCACTGGGAGGGAACTGTAGAAAGAGGTGTGATTGCTGAAATTAAAAGCCAACCAATTAAAATGACTTTGACGCATGCGCGGTAGCTTCCACGGCATAGGTAGGTTGAAGTAAGATGGCGGCGACGGCATTGAATGTGACGAGTGCATGCTCGTCATACGCGATGGGGTCACTGCGTTCTTTCCTTTCAAGAGAACCGCGGTTCTTTTGAAATGAAAGTCAGTACACTCGGGCGGCAAGAGTTTCTTGCTAAGAATCTCGTCAGGGAAAACTACGGGTTTTTCCTGACGAGATTCTCGGACGTGTGTACGAGACCTCAAGGGGGAAAAAAGGAATATTAACAGAAGGAACCATTCTTATGATTAGAAGAACCTTAGAAGTGAAGGATCAACTTGGCTGACACCATCTGATTATAATGAGAACCGGTATGATTTCCTACTTTTACACCGTTGTGCTGTGTTGCACACCATGTATCGGTCTTTGTATGGCCCCCATTGGTTGCAAACCAATGACTCGTGCCGGCACCGCTAAACTTTACAAGATGTTTCCTAAGATCAGTTATGGCAGCAAATGTCCAAAGATTGATAAGTGCCAGTTGCCAGATCTTTCAGATATCAGCCTCTGCAACGCTTCAAAGATCAGTGATGCTGCCATCGGAGTTAAAGCAGTATTTGACCAAACCGTGAAGTTTCTTCATTTCCACCACCGTGGACTCCAGTACGAAGTGGAAGAATGGAGGAGGATAAAGAATGTTCTACAAGCCCAGTCTAATTCGTTGACTGGTTGTATAAACCAAGACAACCACCCTCTGGAACAGCGAATAGCAAATTACTTCATCCAGCTGTGGAACGCGGTGAAGGATCGGAACTATACAACCTGTACCTGTAGAAGCATTTGGGATTCAATAGAACATATGCTTCGGCAAGCTTTTCATTGCAACTCCCTAATGAGAAAATGGTCCAAAATTCAGAAATGTATGCAACATAATCAATAAAAATGTTGAAATACTATTTTTGTCTTGTCATCTTCTTTATTCTGAAATACTACATAAAGTACTACTCAAAGGTAAATAAGTACAGATAGAACACAGCTTGCAGAGCATTATTTGTCAGGGGTACATGGACAAAACCAAAGAAATTCAAAGCCCACTTACTGACCAAATGAGCAGACCCCAGTGGGAGGGATGAGTATCAGGCCAGATGGATGAAGCCAATTGTAGGGTTGGGGTCATCGAGTCTGTGCATCCACTCGGCCGCAGAAGGAGAGACAAACCGGCCCGCAGTAGTGTGGATCATCAGGAGAAGCGCCCGAGCGTTACTTCATCCACCCGGAGGAACGCTGATCCAGGACGAGGTGTGGAGCGCAGAGGTACACTGGAAAGCAAGCCAGGGGAGAGGTTGCAGAGGTGGTTGCTGTCGTCCTGACAGCGCGTATCAGGCCCTGATACGCGCTGTCAGGACGACAGCAACCACCTCTGCAACCTCTCCCCTGGCTTGCTTTCCAGTGTACCTCTGCGCTCCACACCTCGTCCTGGATCAGCGTTTCTCCGGGTGGATGAAGTCACGCTCAGGGGCATCTCCTGCTGATCCACACTACTGCGGGGCGGTTTGTCTCTCCTTCTGTGGCTGAGTGGCTGCACAGACTCGATGTCCTCCAACTGTACAATTGGCTTCATCCATCTGGCCTAATACTCATCCTTCCCAACCGGATCTGATCAATGCAGACGAGGAGTACAATCTGATTACCGCAGCACCGTCCCGCAGAGCTGGGACATAGCCCATTGCATGCACAAGGTACTCACACAGTATTGTTATCGCTGTTTGGATTTCCCATTTGCCAGAGGAGAGCTCTGCATTCATTGATTTACATTGTTCCAGATTAGGGATGAGCTTTGTGTAACGCTTCGAATAACGAAAGTTATGGGCTGTTTGCGCCAAATTCGAGTGGTGTGTCACGGCCCATAATTCACTGCGGCATCGCAGTGCATTGCTGGCTAATTTTTTGGCCAAGCATGCACCATGACCCGCATGCTTGGCCAATCACAGCTTGCAAAAATCGGAGAGCCATAATTGGCCAAAGCCATGGTGGCCCAGGTAATTGCCAGCCAAAGGGGCTGGTAATTACCTGGGGGGGGGGGAACCCATGCAATTTTTCTCAATGACTTTCATCCATATTGCAGGGACCAGATATTACATTAAAGCCGCAAGCAGTTTTAAATTACTTTTTTCTTATAGTAATGTCATTTTGTGCAGGGACAGTAAGTGCAGTAACACCGAGTACGTTTAGGTGTAAACTAAACAGCACACTGGCAATACAACATGTTAGAACACTGCAGCTAGCACAATCTCCTGCCTGACAAATAGGAATAGCTGATCTAGCTAAGCTATACAGTGTATAAATATATGTACAACTCCTAGGGATGTATATATATTCTCTACACACTGTAATTTAAGCTAAACTGGCTAGCCTGCCTGCTCTATCTAGCTATTTAAAAAGACAATCTCTCTGTCTCTCTGACTGCTCTCATTAACAAGCCGGAACACACTACACGAGGCTGCCCAGCAGGCGGCCTTTTATAGTGTGGTGCGTGTGCTAAAGCCCTGAGCCATAATTGGCCAAAGCCACCCAGGCTTTGGCCAATTATGGCTCTTAGTTTTTTGCGCGCAGTGATTGGCCAAGCATGCGGGACATACAGCATGCTTGGCCAATCATCAGCGCGCAATGCCGCAGTGAATTATGGGCCCTTGCGGGTCACTCGAATTTGGCGCGAACGACCCGTTTTGTTCGAGTTTCGTCGAACGATCGAACAGGCAATGTTCGAGTCGCACATACGTTCGATTCGAACGCGGAGCTCATCTCTAGTCTCCAGCTCTGTGGTGTATCGTAGCAGTAACACCTATGCCGAAATCAGGAGATGGGGTCTCCTCCAGCCCCCCCTTCACATTCCTCACCAGTCAGCTGATCTCTAGTCTCTGCCCCCCATTCATGCCATGAACTGAATGGGTGGCTGAGGGTTACAGGAATAGCCCAGAATTTGGTGACCCCTGGCAAATAGTCATTTGACCCCCGAAGGGGTTCCGACCCCCAGGTTGAGAACCACTGGGTTAGAGTTTTCCATAATCTAGTGATATTGAGTTTCGCTGTGAGTAGTTGGTGAAATAGAAATTTTATTGTCCTAGATTTTGGGGAAAACTTATCTATACCAATGTGGAGTATAGCTAAAGCTGGGCAAGGATTGACCCAGTGGCCTGCAAGTTCAGAGATCAAAGTGAAGATATGATTTCAAAAGGAATGGATGGATTTACATGACCATATGATAAGGTATAAGGACTACCTAATATGTTTTAATATAAATGAACGTATTGCACTTGCATTATATGTATGGGATTGTGATATTAGAATTATCTAGATTTAACAGTTGCAACCTTTGCAACACCTCAGCCCATTTGAGAAGCCAAATACCTAACTTCCTTATATTACACCTTACCTGTTTCCCACCCCGCCTCAAATAAATATATGCTAAACTGTTTTAATTAAGAGGGCAAGGCCTCAGATTTATTAAATTAAAAAAAAAAACAATAATGGCAAATAAATTGATAACACAGTTGACAACAAAAGCAGTGGCAGGTACAAGCAAATGGCGAGTACCCAACATAAGGTGGCTTAAAGGACCTTCCTGGCCATAAGTTCAGGGTGGACATCCAACAAACCAAGGCCAGCTCAAAGCATCAATCATGGACCATTTGACCACTGGTAAACCACTAATGGCGTGTACACGACCGTTTTTCCCGTCGGGAAAACTGCCATGAGAGCTTTTGTCCGGGAATCCCGGCCGTGTGTATGCTCCATCGCTGTTTTCCCGACGAGAAAACTGCCAAAAAAAAAAGAGAACCAGCTTTTTTTTTTTTTGCCTGGATTTCCGGCTGACTTTTTCCTGTCGGAAAAACTTCTCGTGTGTATGATTTTCCGAGGGGAAAAAAACACGCATGCTCAGAATCAAGTATGAGGCGGGAGCGCTCGTTCTGGTAAAACTAGCATTCATAATGGAGATAGCACATTTGTCGCGCTGTAACGGACTGAAAAGCAGGCAAATCGTCTCTCAACAAACTTACTAACACGAGGATCAGCAAAAGCAGCCCAAAGGGTGGCGCCATTTGAATGTAACTTCCCCTTTATAGTCCTGTTGTAGGTGGTGTACCTCACCGCGCTTTGGACAGGCAGTATTCGGCCTGAACATTCCTGGCGAGAAAAACGGTCGTGTGTACGAGGCATAAAGCTATGACAACAATAAGAAATAGTGTGGGTTTGTGAGGGAATCATCAGTGGGCAGGAAAATTGTCTGGTGGTTGAATGGAGCTTCATGTAAATGGTATGTTTTATTGCACCCACATCCTGACCTCCTCCCCTAGGCTACGTTCACACTGCTGCGATACGATTTTGGTCTGACATTCAGTGCGATTATGTAGTGCTACTTGAATGCAACTTGGACACAACTTTGATAAGGTTTGTATATTCTATGAGGAAAATAATCACACTGGAATCGCACCAAAGTAGTACAAGAACCTTTTTCCAAAATAGCTCCATGCTGAGTCATATTGATATTAAAGTGTTACTAAACCCAGGACCCTGCAATCACTATATCTGATCTCCCACAGTACACAGGACATGGAAATGCAATTATTTTAGTAAATATAAACTGCTAAATACCTTTTTCTCATCAGAAGTATATAGCAGTCTTGTGACTTCGATCAGTGTCCAGCAGAGCACGGGTTAAAGCTTGTAGGAGGAGATTTCATTCTGCACTGACTATCCTATGGGGCTGCAAGACCCCGACCCTCTGTCTGGACAGTACTGATTGGCCCTGTGCTGATCACACCCCCCAGGTCTCAGCAATGCAGCACCTCTACCCTGTCATCTTGTATACCACCCCCCAGGTCTCAGCAGTGCCAGCACCTGCACCCCGTCATCTTGTACACCCCCCCCCCCCCCAAGGTCTCAGGAGTGGCATGATCTCCACCTGTCATCTTGTACACCACCCCCCCAGGTCTCAGCAGGGCAGCACCTCCACACCGTCATCTTGCACACCACCCCCCAGGGTCTCAGCAATGCAGCACCCCCACCCCGTCATCTTGTACACCATCTCCCTAGGTCTCAGCAGGGCAGCACCTCCACACTGTCATCTTGCACACCACCCCCCAGGGTCTCAGAAGTGCAGAATCTCTACCCCATCATCTTGTAAACCAACCTCCAAGGTCTCAGCAGTACAGCACCTCCACCCCATCATCTTGTACACCAGGCCCCCCCCAGGTCTTAGCATTGCAGCACTTTCACCCTTGTCCACTCTTCACCCCATTGGCGAAATATAACTAAAAGCGAAAATGAAGTGTAACATTTCTGGATGAGCAGTTTTCTGCCTGTAATCAGTTCTAGCGTGAAACGGCTGAACAGGTTTTCTGATTACAACAAATAGGTCTGCCTGTGAAGTCATAAACAGGGTTCAGCCCGTCCTACGTAGCAGTAATAAAGCGTCTACACTTTTTTCATCAACATTCCAATCTGCCTGTGTCCAAATACTGTAACTTTGCATTTCAACACGTATCTACACTGCATTAGCATGCAGACCGAACGTAGTAGTATAGCGTCTACACCTTACATCAACACGCCCATTTCTGAAGACGTGACAGGTGCCCCTCCCCTGTGCTGATCTTAGCGGTTCCAACAGCACTACCCACTGCCAGCTTGGCTTCTGGTCTTGATGTAAATAGTACTTTTGCAAAGACAAGGTCCGATCCTTCAGACTAAGGAGCTAAAACAGGAGCTGGGTTAGCTCTGCTCTTTCAAACCGGTTGAACTGGTTTTTAAGTACAGTCAATATATCCCAGCTCTGCGGGGCGGTGCTGGGGTGATCAGATTGTACTCATTGTCTGCATTGAGCAGATCCGGGTGGGAGGGATGAGTATCAGGCCAGATGGATGAAGCCAATTGTAGGGTTGGGGGACATCGAGTCTGTGCAGCCACTCGGCCGCAGAAGGAGAGACAAACTGGCCCGCAGTAGTGTGGATCAACAGGAGCAGCGCCCGAGCGTGACTTCATCCACCCGGAGGAACGCTGATCCAGGACGAGGTGTGGAGCGCAGAGGTACACTGGAAAGCAAGCCAGGGGAGAGGTTGCAGAGGTGGTTGCTGTCGTCCTGACAGAGCATATCAGGGCCATGCCCTGAAATGCGCTGTCAGGACGACAGCAACCACCTCTGCAACCTCTCCCCTGGCTTGCTTTCCAGTGTACCTCTGCGCTCCACACCTCGTCCTGGATCAGTGTTCCTCCGGGTGGATGAAGTCACGCTCGGGCGCTTCTCCTGCTGATCCACACTACTGCGGGCCAGTTTGTCTCTCTTCCTGTAGCCGAGTGGCTGCACAGACTCGATGTCCTCCAACTGTACAATTGGCTTCATCCATCTGGCCTGATACTCATCCCTCCCACTGGGGTCTGCTCATTGCAGATGAGAAGTACAATCTGATTACCGCAGCACTGTCCCGCAGAGCTGGGACATAGTCCACTGCATGCACAAGGTACTCACACAGTATTGTTATCGCTGTTTGGATTTCCCATTTGCCAGAGGAGAGGTCTGCATTCATTGATTTACATTGTTCCAGATTAGGGGTGAGCTTTGTGTAACGCTTCGAATAACGAAAGTTATGGGCTGTTCGCGCCAAATTCGAGTGGTGTGTCACGGCCCATAATTCACTGCGGCATCGCAGTGCATTGCTGGCTAATTATTGGCCAAGCATGCACTATGACCCGCATGCTTGGCCAATTACAGCTTGCAAAAAACGGAGAGCCATAATTGGCCAAAGCCATGGTGGCCCAGGTAATTACCAGCCAAAGGGGCTGGTAATTACCTGGGGGGGGACCCATGCAATTTTTCTCAATGATTTTCATCCATATTGCAGGGACCAGATATTACATTCAAGCCGCAAGCAGTTTTAAATGACTTTTTTCTTATAGTAATGTCATTTTGTTCAGGAACAGTAAGTGCAGTAACACCGAGTACGTTTAGGTGTAAACTAAACAGCACACAGGCAATACAACACGTTAGAACACTGCAGCTAGCACAATCTCCTGCCTGACAAATAGGAATAGCTGATCTAGCTAAGCTATACAGTGTATGAATATATGTACAACTCCTAGGGATGTATATATATTCTCTACACACTGTAATTTAAGCTAAACTGGCTAGCCTGCCTGCTCTATCTAGCTATCTAAAAAGACAATCTCTCTGTCTCTCTGACTGCTCTCATTAACAAGCCAGAACACACTACACGAGGCCGCCCAGCAGACGGCCTTTTATAGTGTGGGGCGTGTGCTAAAGCCCTGAGCCATGATTGGCCAAAGCCACCCAGGCTTTGGCCAATTATGGCTCTTCGTTTTTTGCGCGCTGTGATTGGCCAAGCATTCGGGACATACAGCATGCTTGGCCAATCATCAGAGCGCAATGCCGCAGTGAATTATGGGCCGTTGCGGGTCACTCGAATTTTGCGCGAACGACCCGTTTTGTTCGAATTTCGTCGAACGATTGAACAGGCAATGTTCGAGTCGCACATACGTTCGAATTGAACACAGAGCTCATCCCTAGTCTCCAGCTCTGTGGTGTCTCGTAGCAGTGACACCTATGCCGAAATCAGGAGATAGGGTCTCCTCCATCCCCCCCTTCACATTCCTCACCAGTCAGCTGATCTCTAGTCTCTGCCCCCCATTCATGCCATGAACTGAATGGGAGGCTGAGGGTAACAGGAATAGCTCAGAATTCGGTGACCCCTGGCAAATAGTCATTTGACCCCCGGAGGGGTCCCGACCCCCAAGTTTTCCATACTCTAGTGATATTGAGTTTCGCTGTGAGTAGTTGGTGAAATAGAAATATAATTGTCCTAGATTTTGGGGGAAACTTATCTATACCAATGTGGAGTTCAGCTGGGCAAGGATTGACCCAGTGGCCTGCAAGTTCAGAGATCAAAGTGAAGATATGATTCCAAAAAGCAATGGATGGATTTACATGACCATATGATAAGGTATAAAAGACTAACTAATATGTTTTAATATAGATGAACGTATTGCACTTGCATTATATGTATGGGATTGTGATATTAGAATTATCTAGATTTAACAGTTGCAACCTTTGCAACACCTCAGCCCATTTGAGAAGCCAAATACTTAACAACCTTATATTACACCTTACCTGATCCCCCGCCCCAAATAAATATATGCTAAACTGTTTTAATTAAGAGGGCAAGGCCTCAGATTTATTAAATTAAAAAAAATCAACAATAATGGCAAATTAATCGATAACACAGTTGACAACAAAAGCAGCGGCAGGTACAAGCAAACGGCGAGTACCCAACACAAGGTGGCTTAAAGGACCTTCCTGGCCATAAGTTCAGGGTGGACATCCAACAAACCAAGGCCAGCTCAAAGCATCAATCATGGACCATTTGACCACTGGTAAACCACTAATGACGTGTACACGACCGGTTTTCCTGTCGTGAAAACTGCCATGAGAGCTTTTGGCCGGGAATCCCGGCCGTGTGTATGCTCCATCGCTGTTTTCCCGACGAGAAAACTGCCAAAAAAAAAAGAGAACCAGCTTTTTTTTTTCCGTCTGGATTTCCGACTGACCTTTTCCTGTCGGAAAAACCTTTCGTATGTATGATTTTCCGAGGGGAAAAAAACACGCATGCTCAGAATCAAGTATGAGGTGGGAGCGCTCATTCTGGTAAAACTAGCATTCGTAATGGAGATAGCACATTTGTCGCGCTGTAACGGACTGAAAAGCAGGCAAATCGTCTCTCACCAAACTTTTACTAACACGAGGATCAGCAAAAGCAGCCCAAAGGGTGGCACCATTTGAACGTAACTTCCCCTTTATAGTCCTGTTGTAGGTGGTGTACGTCACCACGCTTTGGACAGGCAGTATTCGGCCTGAACATTCCTGGCGAGAAAAACGATCGTGTGTACGAGGCATAAAGCTATGACAACAATAAGAAATAGTGTGGGTTTGTGAGGGAATCATCAGTGGGCAAGAAAATTGTCTGGTGGTTGAATGGAGCTTCATGTAAATGGTATGTTTTATTGCACCCACATCCTGACCTCCTCCCCTAGGCTACGTTCACACTGCTGCGATACGATTTTGGTCTGACATTCAGTGCGATTATGTAGTGCTACTTGAATGCAACTTGAACAAAATTTTGATAAGGTTTGTATATTCTATGAAGAAAATAACCACACTGGAATCGCACCAAAGTAGTACAAGAACCTTTTCCAAAATAGCTCCATGCTGAGTCATATTGATATTAAAGTGTTACTAAACCCAGGACCCTGCAACCACTATCTCTGATCTCCCACAGTACACAGGACATGGAAATGCAATTATTTTAGTAAATATAAACTGCTAAATACCTTTTTTTCATCAGCAGTATATAGCAGTCTTGTGACTTCGATCAGTGTCCAGCAGAGCACGGGTCAAAGCTTGTAGGAGGAGATTTCATTCTGCACTGACTATCCTATGGGGCTGCAAGATGGGGCTGGACAGTACTGATTGGCCCTGTGCTGATCACACCCCCAGGTCTCAGCAATGCAGCACCTCTACCCTGTCATCTTGTATACCACCCCCAGGTCTCAGCAGTGCCAGCACCTGCACCACGTCATCTTGTACACCACCCCCCCCCCCCAAGGTCTCAGGAGTGGCAGGATCTCCACCCGTCATCTTGTACACCACCCCCCCAGGTCTCAGCAGGGCAGCACCTCCACACCGTCATCTTGTAAACCAACCTCCAAGGTCTCAGCAATGCAGCACCTCCACCCTGTCATCTTGTACACCATCTCCCCAGGTATCAGCAGTGCCAGCACCTCCACCCTGTCATCTTGTACACCAACTCCCCCTCCCAGGTCTCAGCAATGCAACACTTTCACCCTTGTACACTCCTCCCATTGGCGAAATATAACTAAAAGCGAAAATGAAGTGTAAAATTTCTGGATGAGCAGTTTTCTGCCTGTAATCAGTTCTAGCGTGAACCGGCTGAACAGGTTTTCTGATTACAACAAATAGGTCTGCCTGTGAAGTCATAAACAGGGTTCGGCCCGTCCTACGTAGCAGTATTAAAGCGTCTACACTTTTTTCATCAACATTCCAATCTGCCTGTGTCCAAATACTGTAACTTTGCATTTAAACATGTATCTACACTGCATTAGCATGCAGACCGAACGTAGTAGTATAGCGTCTACACCTTACATCAACACGCCCATTTCTGAAGACGTGACAGGTGCCCCTCCCCTGTGCTGATCTTAGCGCTTCCAACAGCACTACCCACTGTCAGCTTGGCTTCTGGTCTTGATGTAAATAGTACTTTTGCAAAGACAAGGTCCGATCCTTCAGACTAAGGAGCTAAAACAGGAGCGGGTTAGTTCTGCTCATTCAAACCGGTTGAACTGTTTTTTAAGTACAGTCAATGTATAGTGAAAAGGAGTAATACAAACATGAAAAGGAGAGCACTGGGAGGGAACTGTAAAAAGAGGTGTGATTGCTGAAATTAAAAGCCAACCAATTAAAATGACTTTGACGCATGCGCGGTAGCTTCCACGGCATAGGTAGGTTGAAGTAAGATGGCGGCGACGGCATCGAATGTGACGAGTGCATGCTCGTCATACGCGATGGCGTCACTGCATTCTTTCCTTTCAAGAGAACCGCGGTTCTTTTGAAATGAAAGTCAGTACACTCGGGCGGCAAGAGTTTCTTGCTAAGAATCTCCTCAGGGAAAACTACGGGTTTTTCCTGACGAGATTCTCGGACGTGTGTACGAGACCTCAAGGGGGAAAAAAGGAATATTAACAGAAGGAACCATTCTTATGATTAGAAGAACCTTAGAAGTGAAGGATCAACTTGGCTGACACCATCTGATTATAATGAGGACCGGTATGATTTCCTACTTTTACACAGTTGTGCTGTGTTGCACACCATGTATCGGTCTTTGTATGGCCCCCATTGGTTGCAAACCAATGACTCGTGCCGTCACCGCTAAACTTTACAAGATGTTTCCTAAGATCAGTTATGGCAGCAAATGTCCAAAGATTGATAAGTGCCAGTTGCCAGATCTTTCCGATATCAGCCTCTGCAACACTTCAAAGATCAGTGATGCTGCCATCGGAGTTAAAGCAGTATTTGACCAAACCGTGAAGTTTCTTCATTTCCACCACCATGGACTCCAGTACGAAGTGGAAGAATGGAGGAGGATAAAGAATGTCTTACAAGCCCAGTCTAATTCGTTGACTGGCTGTATAAACCAAGACAACCACGCTCTGGAACAGCGAATAGCAAATTACTTCATCCAGCTGTGGAACGCGGTGGAGGATCGGAACTATACAGCCTGTACCTGTAGAAGCATTTGGGATTCAATAGAACATATGCTTCGGCAAGCTTTTCATTGCAACTCCCTAATGAGAAAATGGTCCAAAATTCAGAAATGTATGCAACATAATCAATAAAAATGTTGAAATACTATTTTTGTCTTGTCATCTTCTTTATTCTGAAATACTACTTAAAGTACTACTCAAAGGTAAATAAGCACAGATAGAACACAGCTTGCAGAGCATTAATTTTCAGGGGTACATGGACAAAACCAAAGAAATTTAAAGCCCACTTACTGACCAAAAACCAGCCACCAGAAAAAAGCCACAGCAAAAAAGCGCTAAATGGAAACTCCTGTGGGAGAAAAACGAATACTGCTATGCTGGAAATAGTCTAAAATGGTCTCAATACTGTTAAAACCATGAAAGGGTTTATTAAAAACAATAATCTGGAACAATGTAAATCAATAATTGCAGAGCTCTCCTCTGGCAGATGGGAAGTCCAAACAGCGATAACAATACCGTGTGAGTACCTTGTGCATGCAGTGGGCTATGTCCCAGCTATGTGGGCGGTGCTGGGGTGATCAGATTGTACTCCTCGTCTGCATTGAGCAGATCCGGGTGGGAGGGATGAGTATCAGGCCAGATGGATGAAGCCAATTGTAGGGTTGGGGGACATCGAGTCTGTGCAGCCACTCGGCCGCAGAAGGAGAGACAAACCGGCCCGCAGTAGTGTGGATCATCAGGAGAAGCGCCCGAGCGTGACTTCATCCACCCGGAGGAACGCTGATCCAGGACGAGGTGTGGAGCGCAGAGGTACACTGGAAAGCAAGCCAGGGGAGAGGTTGCAGAGGTGGTTGCTGTCGTCCTGACAGCGTGTTTCAGGGCATGGCCCTGATACGCGCTGTCAGGACGACAGCAACCACCTCTGCAACCTCTCCCCTGGCTTGCTTTCCAGTGTACCTCTGCGCTCCACACCTCGTCCTGGATCAGCGTTCCTCCGGGTGGATGAAGTCACGCTCGGGCGCTTCTCCTGATGATCCACACTACTGCGGGCCAGTTTGTCTCTTCTTCTGCGGCCGAGTGGCTGCACAGACTCGATGACCTCCAACTGTGCAATTGGCTTCATCCATCTGGCCTGATACTCATCCCTCCCACTGGGGTCTGCTCATTGCAGATGAGGAGTACAATCTGATTACCGCAGCACTGTCCCGCAGAGCTGGGACATAGCCCACTGCATGCACAAGGTACTCACACAGTATTGTTATCGCTGTTTGGATTTCCCATTTGCCAGAGGAGAGCTCTGCATTCATTGATTTGCATTGTTCCAGATTAGGGATGAGCTTTGTGTAACGCTTCGAATAACGAAAGTTATGGGCTGTTCGCGCCAAATTCGAGTGGTGTGTCACGGCCCATAATTCACTGCGGCATCACAGTGCATTGCTGGCTAGTTATTGGCCAAGCATGCACTATGACCCGCATGCTTGGCCAATCACAGCTTGCAAAAAAAAACGGAGAGCCATAATTGGCCAAAGCCAGGGTGGCCCAGGTAATTACCAGCCAAAGGGGCTGGTAATTACATGGGGGGGGGGGACCCATGCAATTTTTCTCAATGATTTTCATCCATATTGCAGGGACCATATATTACATTAAAGCCGCAAGCAGTTTTAAATCACTTTTTTCTTATAGTAGTGTCATTTTGTGCAGGGACAAATTACACACATGCCACTTCACAGGCATACTATAGACACCCAGCAGGTACGATATTTAAAGTAATTTTTCCAAAAAAAAAAAATTCACTTTACGCATTATTAAAATCACTGCTTCCTAAAAAACTTCAGTTTAAAAAAAAAAATTTGCATTGATACATGTTTCCTGGGACAAGACCCGAGTCCCCAAACCCGTTTTACGACAATAACTTGCAAATTAGCCTTTAAAATTAGCACTTTTGAATTTGAACGTTCGAGTCCCATAGACTTCAATAGGGTTCTTAAGTTTGTGCGAACGTTCGGTCCATTCGAAGGTTCTGGTGCGAACCGAACAGGGGGGTGTTCAGCTCATCTCTATTCCCGATTATTGTTTTAATAAAATCTTTCATGGCTTTGAAGTCTCCCATGTGCATGCGCGGGAATGACGACATTGCCGCTCCAGCCAATCAGCATACTAGCTGATTATGCCTTTTGCCTTTCAGGTGGGGGAAAAACATTTTTTAATAGCGGGTATACAACCACTTTAAATAAAAAAAAAAAAAAGAAAAATCCTTCAAATATTGTACCTGCTGGGTGTCTATAGTTTGCCTGTGAAAACGTCTTTGAGAACCCGGGTCTCGCTCCAGGGAACATGTATCAATGGAAAAAAAGTTTTAAAAACTGTATTTTTTTCAGGAGTCCTGCTCCTGAAAAAACAACCGTTTTTAAAACTTTTTTCCATTGATACATGTTCCCTGGGGAAAGACCCGGGTTCTCAAAGACGTTTTACTACAATGACTTGCATATTAGGCTTTAAAATTAGCACTTTTGAATTTGAACGTTCGAGTCCCATAGACTTCAATGGGGTTCTAAATGTTCGTGCGAACGTTCGGTCCGTTTGACAGTTCTGGTGCGTACCGAAAGCGGGGGTGCTCGGCTCAGCCCTACTGGTCAGTAAGTTGAGCTCGGAATTTCTTTGGTCGTGTTTTGCATGCGTTGGCCTTCAATGTTCTCCTTGTTGCAAATGGGAGTCAAACGTTAGGGCAGTGGCCATTTGATTGTATTGTTGGAATACTGGTGACAGCATCTGGAACTTCCTCCTCCCAGCCACGTACTACTCCCAAGGGTCCTGAGGTTGGAAAGCCATTGCTTACAGATTGGCACATGTCTTCCTCTTCTTCAAAGCCTATGAATGTGCCAGAATCCTCCTCCTCATCCTCCTCCCCTCTCTCCTCCTGAGTGTTCTGTGACATAGGAATGATGGTGTCTGGATAAAGTGGACCTTGAGAGGAAAGGAATCCTCCTCTTCCTCCTGCTGCTCTGCCTCCAGTGCCCTCTCTATAATGCCATGCAGAGTCTGCTCCAGCAGGAGCACAACAGGGATTGTGTCAGTGATGCATGCACTGTCACGGCTCACCACCCTTGTGGCGTTCTCAAATAGTGACAATACAGTGCATGCATCCTTAATGATCAGCCATTGGCGTAGGAAAAAAAAACCCAGAGGTGGCCTTAGCTTGTCATCTTGCTGTATTCGCACAGGTATTCGTTGACAGCCCTCTGCTGCATGCAACTTTAGCACAACTCTGGGTACATATTTAGGAAACACTGCAACACCAAATTGAGGCATGACACATGTGTCAACTTCCCCTGTCTATTTTTGCACACCACCATTCCTGGCTCCAGCTGGCATGGTGTGAACCACCTCTGGGCCTGTCCCTGCAGAGCTGCAAGAATCTTTGCTCCAGTGTGATTCCTGTCCCCTAAACACACCAGCTGAAGCATTGCATGGCACTTTTTAGCCTGATTCTGGAAATAGCCCTTTGAACGCTTAGGGGGTACCTGATGTTCATAGGGGGAGGAAGGGGTAGAGCTCACAGGTCTGGCATCATCACCACCAGCTGTATGGAGACATGGGGGCACAACAAGCTGCAGCACCAAGCCCTGCCCTGCATCCTTTTGAAATTGCAAGCAGCATTACCCAGTGTGCTTTGAACAAAATATATCCTCCCTGCCCATGCGTTCTGGACCACGTGTCAGCAGTAAGGTGGATTTGCCAGAACATTCCCTTCCACGTGATGGTAGAAAGATGGAACGGTCTTTTGTGAAAAGTAGTAGCGACTGGGAACCTGCCATTGTAGTACAGCAGATTGCAAGTGACAACCTACAACATGTGGCAGGTGATGTAGCAAGTGACAATCCGCAACATGTGGCGGGTGACGTGGCAAGTGACAATCCGCAACTTGTGGCAGGTGACGTAGCAAATGACAATCCGCAACATGTGGCGGGTGACGTGGCAAGTGACAATCTGCAACTTGTGGCAGGTGACGTGGCAAGTGACAATCTGCAACGTGTGGCAGGTGACGTGGCAAGTGACAAGCTGCATCTGGTGGCAGGTGGTGTGGAAAGTGACAAAACTCGGGGGGTTTATAACCTTTGCTTTGCAGTAAGGACTATGTCCCCAAGAAGAAGTTCAAGGGCTAGTAAAAGAGGAATCAGAAAATCCCCGCTTATGGCTAAGGATTCTGAGCTTGCCTGCAGTTTACCACCCCCCTCTGTCAGCCTGATAGCAGCCTCACAGGATGAACCCATGTCTGGTTCTGCAGCTTTTCCTATGGCAGTTCCTGTATACGTCACTAAGGATGCTTTAAAAGTTGCTTTGGATGGATTAGAAGGAAGAATTTCTACTATTATCGCAACCTCACATTCAACATGTGCTAAGAAACTCTTTTGATGGTCTTTCTGCGGGATCCAGGAGCTATAACCGGATCCATACCTCGGGCCGATATCAAAAGCCTAAGATGGGTAGTATCCGGGCCTTGTGTAAAGAAGAAACAAGGTTTGCCTGTAATGTCTCTCTGTGGAGGTCTGGGCTCTGGGATCCAGGCTTTGGTGTACTAATGCAACTGTGGCACGAAAAAAGTTACTGGCAGAGTCTTCTACAGGTCCAGGTATGAGGTTTCCTTAATGGAACCCTTGGTAAACCTGAAGGTTAGCTCAACTTGCCCGCCTTGATGGGATTTGAATTTGGTATTGTCTGTTTTACAGAAGCTTCCTTTTGAACCGATACACCATGCTTCTTTAAGTCTTTTGACAAAAGAAACATTTTTTTCTCGTAGCCATATCCTCAGCAAGGAGGGTATTGGAATTGGTGGCTAGTTCGTGTAAAGAACTGTATACGATATTTCATGATGACAGGGTGGTGCTGCATTCTCACCCGACTTTCTTACCTAAGGTGGTTTCAGGATTTCATCTGAATCAAGATATAGTCCTACTGTGGTTTTTTTTCAGATCCGCAGTCTGCGGAGGAAGAGAGTCCACACTCTCTAGATGTTGTAAGAGCGGTGAAAGTTTATCTGCAAGCTACGGCTCAGATACAAAAGACTGATTGTCTGTGTATTCTACCACAAGGCCCAAGGAAGGGCCAAGCAGCGTCAAAGTCCACTACTGCAAGTTGGATTTGAAAATTTATTATTCACGGTCTATGGTTTAGGAAAGAAGATTCCTCCTTTTCAGGTGAAAGCGCACTCGACTAGAGCAGTGGGTGCTTTATGGGCAGTGCATCACCAGTACTCCATGGCTTAGATCTGTAAGGCTGCTACTTGGTCTTTGGTCCATACATTTACTAAATTCTACCAGGTAGATTTGAGAGGGTACGAGGATGCCGCCTTCGGGTGTAATGTACTGCAGTCAGCAGTAGAGATCCTCTGGCTCGGTGGCGGTCTTATTCTGATCTGTGTCTCCCTCCCCTCAATTTTTGCATTGCTTTGAGACATAGCATTAAGTAATTAAGGCTCTGTGTCCCATGATGTATGAGCAAGAAAATAGGATTTTTTAATACAGCTTACCTGTAAAATCTTTTCTTGTGAATACATCACGGGACACAGAGCTCCTGCCCCTCTTCAGAGTTAAACGTGGGACACTTATTGCTTTGCTACAAAAACTGATGTACTCTCCATTTGGGAGGGGTTATATAGGGGAGGAACTCAATTTTACTTGGGTTTACCAGTGTCCAATCACCTGTGGTGACTACATAACCCATTAAGTAATTAAAGGCTTTGTGTCCCGTGATGTATTCCCAAGAAAAGGATTTTACAGGTAAGCTGTATTAAAAAATCCTATTTTTTTGGTAGTGCCCCTCCCCTGACTAGACTCTGGATCTGCCCCTGCCCTAGACTGACACTAAACAAATGCCTCGTACTCACGATCAGTTTTCCCGATAAGAAAAGTACGATGTGAGTTTTTTGTCAGGAATTCCGACCGTGAGTATGCTCCATTACACTATTTCTTTTTAGTTTTCCTGCCAGGAAAAGATACAGACCAGGATCTCAATTTTCACGACAGGAAAAATTCCTATCGCGAATCGCGGCAGTCTGTATGCAAATACGACGCAAAAAATAAAACGTGCATGCTCAGAATCAAGCAGAAGAGCTGAACTGCCTATTGAACTTCATTGATCTCAGTTGGTCGTGCGTGTTCTACGTCACCGCGTTCTCGACGTTCGGAATTTCAGACAAGCTTAGTGTGACCGTGTGTATGCAAGACAAATTTCAACCGTTTTCCTGCTGAAAAAAAAAAAACAAAACATGGTTTTCCTGTCGGAAAAACTGATTGTGTGTATGAGGCACGATATTCTACACTGACAACTGAAGCAAAATAGCACAGTATAACACACTACCTAACTAATAGCATTGAACAGAGCCTTGTTCTATCTCTCTCCGTGCTGAAATCACACTGAAAATGGCTGCCATTGAAAGGATACTTTTATACTGTGGGGCAGGAATGAGCCATATTTGGATAAAGTCATGATGACAGTGTCCAATCATGACTCTGACAGTGCTCTGTGCCCTGATTGGCTGAAGCTCTCACTGTTTCAGCCAATCAGGGCTTGCAATGCACTGTTCAGCGCAGCAAATTAATTAAGGTCGTTTGGTTGTTTGCTTCAAACGACTGAACAATGAAAGTTTGGCCCAAACTTCATCCATCCCTACTTGTGAGTAGTTTGCATTTTTGTGTTTAGCCCCCAGGTGCATTGCTTTACATTTCTCCAAATTAAAACAAATTTGCCATGTAGTTGCCCAGCCCATTATTTTATCCCCTTCGCGCCGAGCGTACACATATATGCGTCCTCTGCTTTCAGGGGTTATACAGCTGCAGGCATCATCCTGGTACTGTTGTGTCAAGCAGGCGATTGGCTAGCCTGACATAACAACCGATGCAGCTAAAAGCCGCTCGGTTGTTATGCCGGAGGAGCGGGAGGGGACATCCCTCCTCCCGCCGCTCTGACCGGGCCGCCCGTCCCACCGGGAGACCCGATCCTCGATCCGGCGCCTCCTGTGTCCCGGCGCAGACTGAATGAAAGCCGCAAACGGCTTTCATTCAGTCTATAAAATGTAAACGTGGAAGCGACGTCATGACGTCACTTCCGGGTTTCTCGGCTGCCAATGGCGCCGGATTCAAAAAATTACACAGTATTCAGAATCGCCGTTTTCGGCGATCTGAATACTTTGAAGTGTAAAGGAGGGACCACCCAGACCAGTCTGAGTACACGTTATTTATCACCACCCTTTGGACGTGCCCCTGTAACCAGTTTTCTATCCAAGAACAAACTCTATGGTCCACAGATTTCAGTTTGTAGTTTAAGCATTTATAGGGAACTGTATTGAATGCTTTTGCAAAATTCAGATACACCACATCCACAGGCCTTCGGCGGCGTACACACGACCGAGAAACTCGTCGGGGGAAACTCATCGTTCTGCCCATCTAATTCCTAGTTCGGCGAGCCAAATTTTCCCATTGAACAACGAGGAAATAGAGAACCTGCTCTCTTTTTGGCTCGACGAGTTCTTTGGCGGGTTGCTCGGCGAAAAGTGTACACGCGACCGGTTTCCTCGGCAGAATACGTCTCCCATCGAGGTTCTTGCTGGATTCTGCCGAGAAAATCGGTCGTGTGTACGCGGCCTAACTCTATCTAGATGGCAACTCACTTCCTTGTAGAATGTTAACAGATTGGTCTGGCAGGAATGACTCTTGATAAACCCATGCTGATTACTGCTAATGATAAGAAAGCATTTAGTACAGTTGCCTTTTCTGTATCATTCGTAACCATCCCCCCTTTGTCGTCTTTTATGTTGGCACTGTGCTATGATTTCGCTTTTTTACTGGTCATATGTGTAAAAAGGTTTTACAAATATAAGGGCCCAGATTCACAGAGCAATTACGCCTGTCTAACTGGTGTTAGACAGGAGTAATTTCAAATTTCGCGCGCCGTATCACTAGTTTTAATCCTCAAACCATGATACGGCGGCTTCGGGCTTCGATCCGAGAGGCTTACGTCTTCGTAAGCCTTCGGATCTACGCTGCAATATTTTTGCGGCCGCTGGGAGGAGTTTGCGTCGTTTTCATGCGTCGGGATATGCAAATGAGTTTTTACGGCGATCCACGAAGATACGAGCGGTCTTCGCAATCGCTTTCGTCAATTTTTTTATACGTACTGTTAGACCAGCTTTTTGCTGGTCTAACGGTGCGTAGCCCATGTTAAGTATGGCCGTCGTTCCCGCGTCGAATTTAAATTTTTTTTATTTTTTTTTACGTAACTCGTTCGGGAATAGGAATCTCCGTAAACGACGCTACTCAAGAAAAAATTACGTAACGACGTGATTTCGCGCAATGCACGGCGGGAAATTTGCGAACGGAGCATGCGCAGTTCGATCGCCGCGGGAACGCGCCTATTTTAAATGATTCACGCCCCCTACTCGCGCAGATGGATTGCGACGGGAGAAATACACTACGCCGCCGTCGTTTACTGGACAAAATCTACCTGGATTTCACGTAGAGCCAGGTAAAAAACGGCGGCGTAGTGTATTTCTGATACTCTACGATAGTCTAATTCTATCTGAATCTGGGCCAAGGTATTTAGTAAGAGGCATCTTGAGTTTTTTTTAAAAAATTTGAAATATTTTTATCACAATTTTTAGTAGAATTAAGAAATTGAATAAAATGTGTGTTTTTTACGTTATTTTAAGTTATTTCTCACACGCAGCATAGGCATACTTACAATTACAAGACACATTCTGCTATTCCTCCTGCTTTTAGGGATACCACATGTGTGCGACTTTTTTACAGTTTAGAACCATAGAGGGGCCCAAACTCCAAGGGGCAGCCTGGGTTTTCTAAGAACAAAAAAAACCCTTTCACAAAAACCTTGGCTCGGAGGGGCAAATGTAATTATTTATCCAAATTGTAGTTCATTATTGTCATAACTGAACTGCATTTTAAGCTGGCAACAGATGGATAGAATTTCCAACAAAAATTCTTAAGAGAAATCTTAGGAAAATTTGTACAAAAATTCTTAAAGCATCCAAATATCATTCAACATATGTTAACATTTAATTTGGGAATGAATGGACTTTACCAAATAAAAAAAATAAAAAACATGGGGCTAAATTCAGGTAGAAGAGCGTATCTTTGTGTGGGCGTAGCGTATCCTATTTATACTACGCTTGAGCAACTTTTACAGGCAAGTGCTGTATTCACAAAGCAGTTGCTCCGTATGTTGCAGCGGCGTAGCGTAAATGTGCCGGCGTAAGTGCGCGTAATTCAAATTAGGCAGGTAGGGGGCGTGTTGTATTGAAATTAACCGTGACCCCAAGTAAATGACGCGCCTAACGAACTGCACATGCGCCGGCCGTGGACATATCACAGTGCGCATGCTCAAAATTATGCCGCAAATACTCATTGGTTTCGACGTGAACGTAACTTACGCAAAGCCCTATTAGTGAACGTTTTATGCAAACGACGGAAAATTCTACGCTGTCCCGACGTCCATACTTAACATTACGTACGCCTCATGTAGCAGGGGTAACTTTACGCCGGACTTACGCTTACGCAAACGACGTAAAAAAAATGACCGGCCACAAGTACGTTCGTGAATCGCCGTATCTAGCTCATTTGCATATTCGACGCGTAAATATGCAACTAAGATACGACGGCGTAAGAGACTTACGCCGGTCGGATCTAAGACAAATCTATGCGTAACTGATTCTAAGAATCAGGCGCATAGATACGACGCCGCTCACTCAGAGTTACGACGGCGTATCTGGAGATACACCGTCGTAACTTGTATCTGAATCTGGCCCATACACTTTGTTTGAGAAAAAGTTTATTTTCTGCTTCTTGGAATCTTTTCCTAAGAATTTTCATTTGAAACTCTACTCATCTATGGCCAACTTTAGACTTTCCTTTTTTTTCCATAAATGTTTTATTGAACATTGCGTGCAGCAGCAACCACAGCCTCCCAGACACTGTTCAGAGAGGTGTACTGTTTTCCCTCCTTGTAAATCTCACATTTGATGATGGACCACAGGTTCTTAATGGGGTTCAGATCAGGTGAACAAGGAGGCCATGTCATTAGTTTTTCTTCTTTTATACCCTTTCTTGCCAGCCACGCTGTGGAGTACTTGGACGCGTGTGATGGAGCATTGTCCTGCATGAAAATCATGTTTTTCTTGAAGGATGCAGACTTCTTCCTGTACCACTGCTTGAAGAAGGTGTCTTCCAGAAACTGGCAGTAGGACTGGGAGTTGAGCTTGACTCCATCCTCAACCCGAAAAGGCCCCACAAGCTCATCTTTGATGATACCAGCCCAAACCAGTACTCCACCTCCACCTTGCTGGCGTCTGAGTCGGACTGGAGCTCTCTGCCCTTTACCAATCCAGCCACGGGCCCATCCATCTGGCCCATCAAGACTCACTCTCATTTCATCAGTCCATAAAACCTTAGAAAAATCAGTCTTGAGATATTTCTTGGCCCAGTCTTGACGTTTCAGCTTGTGTGTCTTGTTCAGTGGTGGTCGTCTTTCAGCCTTTCTTACCTTGGCCATGTCTCTGAGTATTGCACACCTTTTGCTTTTGGCCACTCCAGTGATGTTGCAGCTCTGAAATATGGCCAAACTGGTGGCAAGTGGCATCTTGGCAGCTGCACACTTGACTTTTCTCAGTTCATGGGCAGTTATTTTGCGCCTTGGTTTTTCCACACGCTTCTTGCGACCCTGTTGACTATTTTGAATGAAACGCTTGATTGTTCGATGATCACGCTTCAGAAGCTTTGCAATTTTAAGAGTGCTGCATCCCTCTGCAAGATATCTCACTATTTTTGACTTTTCTGAGCCTGTCAAGTCCTTCTTTTGACCCATTTTGCCAAAGGAAAGGAAGTTGCCTAATAATTATGCACACCTGATATAGGGTGTTGATGTCATTAGACCACACCCCTTCTCATTACAGAGATGCACATTACCTAATATGCTTAATTGGTAGTAGGCTTTCGAGCCTATACAGCTTGGAGTAAGACAACATGCATAAAGAGGATGATGTGGTCAAAATACTAATTTGCCTAATAATTCTGCACTCCCTGTATAAGCAACAACCCTGCTATGCCTGGTACGTCAATAATTTCAGGAGCCCGACTTTGAAAATGAGAAGAGATGAGAAAGGAAATAGGCACAAAGGCTGAAAAGAGGGAGAGAGAGGGAGAGAGAGGAGAGAAAGAAGAAAGAACGAAAAACAAATGAAAAAGAAAAAAAAGGGGGGGGTAGGAGAGAGAGAAACAACAGGAAAAGAAAAGGAAAGGGAAGGGAAGGGAAGGAGGGACACAGGAAAGAGGAGTCTGCGGGGTATGGACTGACCAAGTTAAAATGATGAGCTCCGCCGCCCCTGCTCCGACCGCCCTCCAGCCTTATCCTTTTTGATCAGGTTATTGTAAAGTATATGTGTAGTGGATGAATCGACACCTTGTCTAGGAATTGACAATTTGGAAATGACCAGTCGTTTTAAAGTGGGTCCAGCATGCCCATGTTTCCGTGAATTTTTGTATCCGCTCTTGGGAGATATGAATAGCCCCGTACACACGGCCGAGGTTCTCGGCAGACACCAGCGAGAACCTCGCTGGGAGCCGCATTCTGCCTAGAACCTCGGCCATGTGTACGCTCTCGGCGAGCCCCGCCCGTCGGGAAACCCGTCGAGTAAATAGAGAACAGGTTCCGCCCGTCGAGGTTCTCTGCCGGCCGTCAGAATCGGCGACCCGCCCGTCGGGAAAGGCAACCAGCCATTCATCCCGATGGGCCGTCGAGCAAATAGAGAACCTGTTCTCTATTTGCTCGACGGGTTTCCCGACGGGCGGGGCGTTGGCCGAGAGCGTACACACGGCCGAGTTTCTCGGCAGAATGTTGCTCCCAGCGAGGTTCTCGCTGGTTTCTGCCGAGAACCTCGGCCGTGTGTACGGGGCTTAATAGATGATGGGGTATTAGATCGCCAGTGTATCGGAACACAAAGTCTTGCTGCATTCACCATGTGCATAGCTAAGGATTTATAATAAGCCCTTTTAGACAATGTTGTATAATGCAATAAATATTGTGCTGGGGTATAATTCAAGGTATACAGTGTGACATGTGAAATAATATAATGTACCTTTTTCCAAAAAGGCTGGATGGAGTCACAGTTCCTCCAGATGTAGAGCATAGTGCCTTCTGCTTTACTACACCTTCAGCACGTGTTAGGTATGGATGGTGAGAATTTGTGGAGTAGGGATGGAGTTCTGTACCCCTGTGTTTCGATTTTATAACAGTTTTCTTGAATAGCTACGTTCATGGAGCCCTTGTGTGCATATTCGTGTATAGTTTCCCACTCCTCATCAGATAAGGAAGTCTAAAGTTCCCTACCCCATGGGGTGCATGCGGGATATCTGGGAAAGTTAGGCTCTTCCAGTAACATTGTGTAAATGAGGGATATTAAATGCCTTTGTGGCATTTTTCTTGTACACAGGGATTCAAATGTTGTGAGCTGTCTTGTCCATGTTGATTGTGGTGCTTGTGTGGACAGGAAACCGTATCTGTCTAAATGTCTAGAAGGGGAAGGATTTGGTTAGTGAAATATCAACCAGGTTGTCATAAAACAGGGGGGCACCTTTCAAGAAAAAGTGTTGCGCCCTCATATCTTTATAGGGCCAAGCTTTAGACTTTCTATACATTTCTTTTAATTCAGTTACAATTTACAGATCCTGATGCTTTGTAAATATATATCTTGTCTTTCTTCATCTACTTTAACAAAATATTGTACTTTCAAGACTATAATAATTCATCTACAACCTAAAAAAAATAATGAGCAACAATAGCAGCTTCCCATTCGGATGTCATTATCAAAGTTCCTCATTAAAAACGGCCATGCTTCATTGTTTACTTGCCATGTATACACTTAGACAAATCCCAGTTCAGCTTCTGCTCACTTTAAAAGCCTGCCAAATGGGAACATAGGACTTGTTTAGCTGATACTAGAACTGCATTGAGTTCAATTAATACTAAAGCAATCAAGTGTTACAAGCATCTTACATTTGGATTTGGATCTCCTTAAGATAATACCAAAAAAGTCCAAGTATTTTTCAAATTTCTAAAACTATGGAAAACACATCAAGAACAATCACCCATCTTGTCCTCCTGGTGTTGTTGAAATGGAAAATCTCCGATATCTGTATGCTACAATTGCTATTGTTATTTATGCCATCACAATGATATTGTCTTTCCTGATTATCTATGTTGTCTGGTCAGAATCAAGCCTCCATGAACCCATGTACATTTTCATATGTAATCTGGTGGCCAATGTGATGTTTGGGGGCTCTTCAGTTCTCCCAAAGTTGGGGGTTGACTTGTTTTTTAGATTTAGATTGTTTTTTTAGATTTAGAGACATTCCTATACCGGGATGCCTCATCCAAGCATTCTTCTATCAAAGTTTTGGCACTGTTGAAGTTATGACTTTCACGGTTATGGCCTATGATCGATATCTGGCTGTTGATAACCCCTTGAGATACCCAACTTTGATGACAAACAATAGAGCTTTCAAACTCTTATGCACACGGTCATTTTTTGTGATGAAATAAAACGACGTTTTAAAAAACGTCATTTAACATGATCGTGTGTGAGCAAAACGTCGTTTTATGTCTTAAAAAAAAAACGACCAAAAAAAAAAATTCGAACATGCTTGAATTTTTCATGTCGTTTTTCAGAATGTCGTCTTTTGTTTCACAAAAAATGATCGTGTGTGGGCAAAACGACGTTTACAACGACGTTTTTAAACCCGCGCATGCTCAGAAGCAAGTTATGAGACGGGAGCTTCAATGGAACAGAGTGCCGTCGAAAGTGTCTTACGTAACCGCGCTTTGCAAGAGCATTTTCAGAAAACGATGGTGTGTAGGCAACATCGTTTTTTAAAATTAAGTTTGAAAAACGTTGTTTTGTTTCGTGAGATAAAACAACGTTTTTTATATCACAAAAAGTGATCGTGTGTACGCGGCATCACTTGCGATATTCATTTTTGTTTATGTCAGTATAAGTTTAGTTGTGATCTTGGCTGCCAGGCTGACAATGTGTGATGTGTATATTTTTAATGTGTATTGTGAGACCATGTCCCTTCTCCGCCTGGCCTGTGGAGACATACCCATCAATAACATATTTGGAACAACTTGGACAGTGACTGTAGTTGGTGGCTGTGTTTTGTTAGCAATATACTGCTACATATGTACGCTTCTTGTCTGTGTCAAAATGTCCTCAGAAGCCTATCAAAAAGCCACCCAAACATTGGTCACGCACATTGTCACCTTTTCTACTTTTGAGATTACCAGTCTTTTTGTCATTTTCAGGTACAGATTAGGAAATGGTTCACCCTCAATTATTACCCATGTGGTTGTTTCCAATTATTTCTGTAACTTTAAATCCTCTGGTGTATGGAATAAGGACAGAGGCTCTCAGAATTAAAATTGTTTTTCATCTTAAAAAACTGAAGTCAAAATAAAAACAGGTTTCATAAATGCATCTATACTGCTTGTCCATTGTGGACACCCAGGGCTTTTTTTCAGTGGGAACACAGGGGAGCGCAGCTCCGGCACCTCCTAGACTGACTGTATGTAATGGAAAGGGGTGCTGAGGTGTGCTGCAGGGTATTGATACTTACTGCTGGGGGTCTATTTTTGCATGGGGGGGTCTATAGTTGCTGGAAAGGTCTATTGTTGCTGGTGGGGAAACCATTGTTGCTGGGGGGTCAGTTGTTGCTGAAAGAGATCTACTGTTGGGGAAAGGGTCTATTGTTGATGGCAGCCAGAGAGTCCATTAATGCTGGCTGTGCGGAGATCTGTTGATGCTGCCGGGGAGTCTATTGTTGCTGGTGGGGAAATTTTGTTGTGGGTGGTCCATTGTTGTTAGGGGGATCTATTGTTGCTGGCTGCTGGGGATCTATTTTACTGCTTTTCTTGATATCATTACCAAATTCCAAACAAATTACTTAGCACCACAAAATGATAATTGGTCCCATATTGTCTAAAGCCCCATACACACGGTCGGACTTTTGCCCGGCCAAAATCACATCAGAATTCTGACGGAATTCCACTGGAGAACATGTTCTCTATCTAAACTCTGATGGAATTCCTCAGAATTTCAGATGGAAAAAGTCTGCTGGGGCATACACACGATCAGAATTTCCAATGGAAAAGTCTGTTTGACTTTTTTTCTTCTGAAAAATTCCGATCATGTGTACAAGGCTTCAAAGAGACGGTACTGGGAGGTGGGTAGGGGCGGAGAAAAGGGGTGACTCGGAAAGGGGGAGTTCCAGCACCGATTGTCTGAGAAAAAAAACCTGTGGACACCCCTGTAACTGATTGGGTTGTTTTTTCAGTGAAGGGTACTGTTAATGCTACATCATACAAAGACATTTTAGAAAATTGTGCTCTTCCAACCTTGGGGTAAAAATATTGGACAGACTCTTTACTGTTCCCAGAATCACTGTGCTCCTATGCACAAAACTCCATAAAGACATGGTTTGGAGTGCGCATGCGCGGGACTTCCGGGAAGACGCACTGACCGGGAGCTCCTAGCCACCCCAGCAAAACGCGGCTCTTAGCACACGAACGGGTGGGAGAACCGAGCCGAGGACGGCCCTATAGGGGAGCGGAAGGTACGGTGCACGTTCCTGGATGTCTGGCCCCGGTGACAAGCGGGGAATCAGCCGGCAGCTGGACTTTGGCCTAGCAGCCCCCTCAGCCTCCAAGATGGCGGGCGCAACCTCTCCTTGCGGTGACACGGCGGACCTTACCACAATTACAGACCCTGCGTCCCCGATCCAGCCTGCTATACCCCTGCTGGCAACACCAGTGAGTACTGCTCCACCCCATTTAGCCTCACCAGCCTCCACTGAGTCGCTCCTTAGCCGCACAATGGCGAACATGATGAATACCCCCATGCTGCAATCCCCCATGAACCACGCTGGCTTCCAGATGCCTTCCCCCATCCTGCAGCCCCCCCATTCTGACATGGCTCAACTCCTCAATTGCTTCTCAGACATGCTAGCAGCATGTCTGACACAAACAGCAGCGCAGATCACATCCTCTATTAAGGCAGACCTGCAAAACATTGGGGCTCGCATTGAAGCCATTGAACAAGCAGTGGACAATACTATAGCCCGCACTAACCAAAACACTAACTGCATACAGATGCTGCAGGACCAACTTGAAGTCGCACTCGCTAAAATTGATGAGTTGGAAAATCGCAGCAGGAGATATAATTTCCGTATTAGGGGAATACCCGAGAGTGTCACTAATATTCCTGAAACAGTGAAACTTTTCATTAAAACCGTTATTCCCGACATCCCAGACCACAAGCTCGAGCTGGACAGGGCCCACAGGGCACTCCAGCCTCCCCGCCAAGATGGGCTCCCGAGGGATGTTGTGGTTAAACCCCACTACTACAGTGTAAAAGAGGAAGTTATGCGGAGATCCCGTAATCTTGATGACCTCAACTTCCAAGGTAACAAACTACAGATCTTCGCCGATATCTCTCCTACCACGATCCAGAAGAGGAGGTCCCTGAAACCCCTTTTAGGGGTCCTCATACAGAAATCCATCAAATATAGGTGGTCCTTTCCATTTCGCCTCCAATTCGACTACAAAGACAAATCGCACAGCTTCTCAAGCTTTAGGGATGGTGAACAGCTGTTGCTACGACTCGGATTTATCAATCAAGAATTACCCCCCCAGGATCCATCTCTTCGTCCTGGCTCCTCAAAGAGGCCTCCCACAGGCAGCCCTATTACTCCACTGTGGAACAAACAGCAACCAAAGAGACATCGAGACTCTCGCCCCCTGAGATGACTTTGTTTCCCCCACTCATCTCTCTGAGATCATTGCATCCTAACTTAGGGGTTTTTCCCCTCGTCTGTATAGTGCTATTCACTATTCCAGCCAAGTTTTGTTTTTTGCCATTAACATCTCTTTCTCTCCCTTAGGTTTTTTTTAAGGACAATCTCTGGATTGTGCTTTACACAAACTGTCCACCCTGCTCTACCCACGCTGGCTGCGGGACATTATCCCTTTAAGTATTCCTTAATTTTTGTTTTTCCCCCTTATTCCTTATTTTTTATTTTTATTATAATTTTTATTATTATTTTTTATTATTTTTTTTTATTATTTATTTCTTTATAGCTTCCTGGTTTATTCCATTGCATGAGGGGGGTGCGGGGTGGGCAAACATAGTGGAATATTATAGAATTGCTGTAGCGAGAACTCTGTTCTCATTTTTTGTATTTTTTCTCCTCTTTGTTTTGGTACTTATATATTGTAGCTCATTTTTGTCATGTAGCTCCGTATGCATACTGTCCCCCCCTCTGCCTCCCCCCCCTGCATCGCCCTCTCTCCCTCCCCTACCCTTCCTCCTCCCCATCCTTCCCTCACCATTTTTCAGGCAGCATCAAGGTTTCTAAGTTATGGTTTATTATGTTAGCCATTTGGTTTGTGCTTTGTCCTCATATATGGTTACAGCTTTTTTATATGTTTATAGTTTGGCTCCCCATCATGGAGATCTCCCGTCTACAGTTATGTTATCTTTCTGGGGGCCGATGTGCTGGGGCGGTCAAACATGCCACTTTTTCTGTAGTGACGGGCAGGAGTTCGCTCCTCTTGTGACTGCAGGCGAACAACCCCCTTAGAGGTTGTTACTCTCCTGAGCCCATCCTCTCATTGGGTCTCAGTACAGGACTTGGCCGATCAGTCCTGCATGCTCTTCTCCCTAGTCGTTCTCGCCTAGGCCTCTCTTTCCCTGTTCCTTTTATCCGCTCTCTTTATCTTATTTAATGTTTAAATCTTACTTAATCTGTTTTACTTTTTATCCTTATTTTTCCTCCCAGGAACTTACACGGAGGGCCTCCATCACTCCCAGCCTGCATCTACGTTCTCTCTCAGGTTCTCCTATGCTCGTTCCCAGTCTCTCGAGGTTCAAGGTAGGCCTGTCTTCAGTTTGCTCGTGCCCACCCTCACGTGTCCATGGCTGATACATCTCCCCGTCAGGCTGCCCTTAAGGTGGCTTCGCATAACACCCAAGGCTTAAATTCCCCAACAAAAAGACGCAAGGCGTTCCAGAGTTATTACTCGAGGGGCCTGGATATAATCTTACTCCAGGAAACTCATTTTCCTGGTAGCTACAATCCTCCTTTTCTCCACCGTGGGTACCCCACCTTTTTCCTGGCAAACGCTGACACTAAAAAGAGAGGGGTAGCTATATTATTCTCTAAAAAGACCCACTATGTACATTCCATGACTGTCGCTGACAAGGAAGGGCGCTATATTTTGGTTAAAGGATCAATAGAAGGGACAGTTCACACCATAGTCTCTTATTATGCCCCTAACCGGGGACAATCTAAATTTTTTTCCACTATGCTTAATACTCTCGCAGGGTAATATTGGGTGGTGATTCCAATATCACATTTGACAATGTCCTAGATAATTCGAGGTCAGGAAGCCCCCGCCTTAAAAGACCACCTAAACAGAGCCTCCACATTTCTCGCCTTCTCCACACTCTGGGCCTCATTGATACGTGGCGGGAACTTAACCCTTCCGAAAAAGACTATACGCACTACTCTGCTCCCCATAAGACCTACGCCAGAATTGACCATATCCTTATGCCCTCTTCTGACATTCACGTAGCTTCTCACGCCTCCATTCACAAAGTCCCTTGGTCTGACCATTCCTTAGTTCTCCTTAAGCTTTCTAACACGATATCCCCCCCTGGGCGTCGTCCGTGGCGCCTAAACTCATCTCTCCTCTCCAACCCGGTGCACTGCGCTATGTTGGAGAGGGAGATGCAGGAATACTTCGGGAACAATGATAAAGAGGATATCTCCCCTGTTTCCCTTTGGGGAGCACATAAAGCGGTGCTGAGGGGAAAAATTATTCAACTTTCGTCGCAACTGCAGCGGGAAAGGAAGTTGGACATTGTGAACCTTGAGAGGGATTTTAAACTCCTTAGCAAGGACCACAAACAAAACCTCTCTCAGGCCTCCCTGGCCAAGCTCGATTCGGCTAGGTTAGCACTCAATTTGGCTCTTACCTCTTCGGCGGATAAGCATCTGCAATGGCTGAATGGTAAGCATTATATGCGGGCAAACAAGTTTGGCCCACAGTTAGCAGCCAAACTGACCCCCAAATTAAGGATTCACTCCATTCCCAAGATCAGGGCCTCGGACGACGCCCTGACTCAGAACCCTGAGAAGATACTCAAGGCCTTCCAGTCATTTTACTCCAACCTGTACTCATCTGACACCCAACTCTCACATTCCAGTCTTGACACCTTTCTACACAATGTCCCTCTTCCCAGACTCTCTGACTCCCACCGTTCCACTTTAGACTCACCATTTCTGGAAACCGAGATTTGTGCAGTTATTAAAGACCTTAAGAAGGACTCGGCCCCAGGCCCGGATGGGTTTTCAAACCATTATTACAAAACCTTTTCTGGAATCCTATCTCCATATCTGGCCCGGTTCTTTAATTTCCTGCGTGAGAACCCCTCTCTTGATCCCACAGCGAACTTAGCTTTCATTTCAGTTATTCCTAAACCGGGTAAGGACCCTAGCGAGATTACAGCAATTACAGACCGATCTCTTTGATCAACAATGACCTGAAGATAATGACGAAAATATTAGCGAACAGGTTAGCTTCATTTATAGGTTCATATATCCATAAAGACCAGGTGGGTTTTATACCGGGGAGACAGGGACCGGACCAGATTCGGAGAGCAGTCGATATCATCTCCCTCATGAGGTCGGGCTGGGATGGTGGCCCCCCCCAGGAAGGTTACTTGCTTTCCATCGATCTCCAAAAGGCATTTGACACGGTTGCTTGGCCCTATCTTTTCACTTTGCTCCAGAAATGGGGATTTGGTCCAGGTTTCATCAAAACTTTAGAGGCACTATACTCCCAACCGATAGCACAGGTTAGGTTCCACGGTCACTTTTCAGATCAATTCCCCATCAGGAAGGGCACGAGACAGGGTTGCCCCCTTTCCCCTCTCCTGTTTGCGGTAGCCATCGAGACTCTGGCTATCGCGATCAGAAACCATCCAGACATCCAAGGAGTTCGCTGCGGACAATCATCGCACAAGTGCGCCTTGTTTGCGGACGACGTCCTCCTCTTCATTACATCTCCACTCACCTCGACCCCCAACGTGACCCAACTCCTCGAAGATTTTGGCAGCATATCCGGCCTCAAAGTTAACATGACTAAGTCAATGGCTCTAAACATAACAACCCCTCAAGCCCAAATAGACAGTTTAAAATGCCACTTCCCTTTTTCCTGGAATTCTGTTTCCATTCCTTACTTAGGCATTCACCTCACCTCGCGGACTGAACTCCTTCACAAGCTTAACTACCCCCCCCTGGTTGGAAAGCTCATGGGGGACCTTCGCCAATGGTCCCTTTATAAACTATCCTGGCTAGGCCGCATAAATGCAGTCAAGATGACTCTGCTACCTAAAATTTTATATCTATTCCGCTCCCTTCCCATCCCAATCACCAGATCATACATTAACTCTCTCCAATCTGCTATAAACCGTTTCATTTGGGATAAGAAAGGACACCATTTAGCTAAGACAGTCCTTTATAGGCCTAGATTGAGGGGGGGCCTCGGATTACCCAATCTGTGGTGGTACTACCGAGCTGCCCAACTTAGCCAGTTCTCGATAATCTACCTGAAAGGGCCCAAGCCGGATTGGGTTTCCATGGAAAGGATGGCGACCCCGGGGTTTACCCTAGACTTCCTTCTCTGGAATCATCCCAAAAGTAGACCTCCGATTCTTGCTCCTACATTATCCCACTCTATGGCACTCTGTGACTCTCTACACAAACTGAAACCCCTGATATCCCACTGGCACCCACTGGCCCACATCTTCCACAACCCTTGGTTTCCCCCTGGGCTGGACATTATAGCCTTCAAATGGTGGCTTGACAAAGGCCTTTACAGAATCGGACACTTCTTTAATTCCAATGGGCCCCTCTCTCTAGGTTATTGCACTTCCAAACTTAAAATGCCCCCTTCCGAGAAATTCCGGTTCTACCAGATCTCCCACTTCCTTCGCCAGGTCATAAAAACCAGTGTTGACCCACCATCAGTAACCCCCTATGAACAATGGTGTTCCTCAGCCAGGGACACAAAAGGGGGTATCTCTCTTATTTATTCAGCTTTGGCCGAGCCATTGGAGAAAGCGTCATATATGACCAGTTGGGACCGAGACCTTGACCTCGACTGGACATTGGAACGTTGGCATTCTAACTTAGCCCGCTCATATAAGGGCATTATGAATACCTCGCTGGTAGAAGCGAACCTTAAGGTCATGACCCGCTGGTACTTGGTTCCCACTCGCCTTGCCAAATTCTATCCACAATCCTCCCCTCTATGTTTTAGGGGCTGCGGACACACGGGCTCCCTACTCCACATAATGTGGGAATGTCCTAGGATTCGGTCCTTTTGGTATAAAACATTCAACCTCATCCGTAAAGTCACAGGGGTGGGGGTAACCCGAGATCCCACGATTGCTTTACTTAACAACCCAATTCCTGAAATACCCAGGTACACGCAGGTTCTGATCTTTTTTATCTTACTTGGAGCCAAGATGACTATTACTAAGGCCTGGAAGTCCCCAACAGTCTCTTTCCTAATGGCCAAAAGGAAAATTTCCTGGATAATGTCGAATGAGAAGATCTCCAACACTATCCTTGATACTATTGATAGATTCAAACTCATTTGGGAACCATGGGCTTCGTATGTTGGAGTCCTTCTATGATTTGACTCTGACGTCAGTTAGAGTATTGCGGTTTTCGGGCCCGAATCCTCTGAACTTGTGACCCTCCGTGTAATTCCTGACCCTTCCGCTCCTTCTCTTTCTTTTTCTCTGCTCCCTTTTCCCCTGTCTCTTCTTTCTCTGCTGTCTCAACTCCTTTAGCTATTCTAATATAACAGTCAAGACTGTTATGGACCATAAGGGTCCTTTAGTTATGTTTCTTTCTTTTCCTTTTTTTATAGTTATGGTTTAAATTGTTATCATCTGTGTTGTGTGTCTCTCGCGTGCCACTTCCCGGACCCAGGGGGGTTTGGAGTTCTCTCCTCTCTCCTGGGCCTTGGACTACCTTGACCCTTTTGCCTCGATAGTTTTCGGTCAAGTTCTATGCTTTCAGCGGGATAGCCTGCCTATCCTGGATTCAGGTGCTTCTCACCGAGCAGGCGCTACATTGGAGGTGGCTCGTGCCACACCCCCCCCGCGCAGCACGGTCCCATCTGGGGCGCGGGGGTGAGGTGGAGTGGTTGCTACAGGCTCCATGGTATGTAAAGGTTAGACTTGCTCTTCAGTGTCTTTGTGGTTAAGGTATATTAACATTTTGTACTTGATCTTGTCACTGTTTGCCTTACCTTGGTATTATTGTAAACTTTCAATAAAAATATATAAAAAAAAAAAAAAAGACATGGTTTGACCAGTTTGGCATGGAAGAACTTGAGTGACCTGCACAGAGCCCTGACCTAAACCCTACTGAACACCTTTGGGATGAATTGTCATTGCTGATTGTGAGCTAGATCTTCTCATCCAACATCAATACCTGACCTCACAAATGCCCTTTTAGCTGAATGGGCACAATTTCCCTCAGGCACACTCCAAAATCTTGTGTAAATCCTTCCTAGAAGAGTAGAGGGTTATATAGATGGAAGGGTGGGGCTCCTTAACCACTTAACGCCCGCCCACTGTATATATACGTCCTATTTTTAAAGATGGATATCTCTGTAACGGCAGCAGCTGCTGCCACAACCGAGATATCCATCTTTACAGTGGGCGGGCCTGCACACGATAACGGTGGTCTCCGTGGCAGATTCGCCGCGAGATCGCCGTTATCGGTGGTGGGAGAGGGCACCCCCCTCCCGCCGCTCTCCCGCGCCCTCCGCCGCTTACCGTTGCCGTCGGTAGCGGCGAATGCGATCGGGTCTGCTCGTCATCTGTCTGGGGATGCGAGTGAGGGAAAAATGTCCCCCACCCATCCCCATAGCTCTGCTGGGCGGAAGTGACGTCAAAACGTCAGTCCCACCCAGCGTCTTAAAGAAACATTTTTTTTGTTTACCTTTTTTTTTTTTTCATTTAAGCCTAAATATGAGATCTGAGGTCTTTTTGACCCCAGATCTCATATTTAAGAGGACCTGTCATGTTTTTTCTATTACAAGGGATGTTTACATTCCTTGTAATAGGAATAAAAGTGATAATTTTTATTTTATTTCAGCGAACAACTTGACCGCGCTGTAGACGTATTTTGTCTATGGCGCGGTCGGGAAGTGGTTAAGCTCTTTTCCTTCAATTGATACCAATGATGGGGCACTATTCCTAAACACGGGGTATGGTGTTAAGACAGCACTCTCCAAGAAAAGTGGCACTTTTCCTAAACAGACATTTAGTTAAAATATTTGTTACCCCAATGGTTCATATTCCTGATATGTGCCTTCTGTACCATGTACTTGTATGAGAAAGTATCCTGTTATCTTTATATTAATTCCTGTATGTGAAATTCCTGGTGTTCCTGCTAATCCCCTTCATTTACTATTAAAAAATGACCACACTAAGTAGAAGAACACACCATGGTCAGTTCCAGCTATGCTGGGAACTCAGTGCTCTTATGCAGCTGAGGACAGAAGGAATGTTATCACCTATAAAAAACAGGGAAAAAAGGTATTTATAATGTTTTTTTTTTTAATATCCTCTACTTTTTAGCCTAAAAAAATGGGCAGACACTTTTTCCAGATTTACCCCCAAATTGGCTTTCAAAATGGTATGGAATTAAGGTTAATGTTTGCAATTTACAGAATTTGCAGAGTTTGGTGAATGGCCAAGTAAACTCAAGATGATTCACTAATTCCTAGAAACATCAGCTGCTATTATCTCATGTGTTTGAGAGCTTATCAAAAGTGACTCTGTATTAACAAAGGACCAGAGCACCAGAGAGAAATGGCACATAGAGCTTTGGAGAGAGATAAGTAAACTGCCAGGAACTTGGTAGGAGGCTGAGATGCTGGGAGGGCTCCCCTTGCGGCCGAGCACTGCAAACCCCTGAAGGTGACACAGGAGGCGTGGTGCCCACAGAAGCTTGGGTTGCCTGATTGCTGAAACTGATTGCCAGGAACTTTCTGGGACAAGCAAGGTATACTGCAAGGCAGGCATGCTTGGAAAATCCAGGAGTTGCGGTTCAGTGGAACAGACTGGATAGCTGAGTCGGGAGCCAGGCCAGGGGTCATTCACAGTAAGACAGTTCAAGATCAGTGTGACCAAGGGTCAGCCGAGTCTTTGCACAGGAGACAGGTAAAGCAGAGTCAGTAAACTAGGCCAGGATCAGATGCAGGGAGCAGGCAGGAGTAAATCAGGGTACAAGCCAAGGGGTCAAGCCGGGGGATCAAGAAGAGCAGGTCAAGACAAGCCGGGTTGGTACACAGGAAATCAGATCAGCAGGATATTCAAGGCACAGGAACACAGAGGGAAGCTGATGATAAACCAGCAATGCACCGTTGTCAGCAGTGGGTTCAAATAGGCAGTGGCACCACTATCATGCTGTGCGTGCGCCGCCTGTTCACAGCGCTGCGCGTCCTTGTGCGTTGATTTGCACCAGCGTGTCTTTGGCTATGCCGATTTGCGAACCCTGCACTATTGCCCCTGGGGATGTGCCTATTTCCCTGATAGTGCCCCCCCCCCTCAATGGGCAGCCTCCGGATGCCTAGTCATGCCCATTTATTGGGATGACTGTTGCGGAACCTCTGTAAAAGTCTAGGAGTGTGTACATTGCAGTGCACTTGTAGTGCAAAGTGGATTTTCCCTTAGTAAATCACCCAAAATGTTGTCTGGTATGCCGTGCAATCTGAGTATCTCTTTTATAAAGATATTTGCTGTGTCCATGGCAGAAGGTGTGCCCATCATTGGCAAGAAGGATGCCCATCTTAGACAGTGGGTCCACTATCTTTTTTCAAGGTTGTTCTGGGACTGGCAGTGATTTTAACAGGCCCCATTATTTAGCGTTGGGCCCCTTGTTATGCTGACATGTTGTGCATGAGTTGACATATTTCCTGAGTGTGCCAGCATATGGACCGTTTGGTTGTTTTTCGGACCCCGAAGTGGCCAGCAAGCTGGTGGTCATGAAAAGTTTTCAGATCTTGAAGCCTGGTTTGTTGGACGAAAATTCTGTCTTAATGCCAAAGGAGGCCCTCTTGACTTATTAGGGAGGAGATTTCTGCCTCTGTACACTGAGTGGATGCCTGCTCTATCAAAGTCCTTAAATCAGGCTGGATCAAGAGAACATTTTGAGAAGACAAAATCGTACTGGGTGCGATCTCTTCAGGGGTATCAGGGAACATTCGGGACAGGGTCTCAGCTTTTCCATTCTTAGATCCTGGGCGGTAGGTGATATGGAAATTAAACCTACAAAAGAATAGAGCGCATTGAGCCTGTCGTGGTCTTTACCGTTTGACAGTGTGAAGATATTCTAGGTTCTTGTGGTCTGTAAAAAATAAGATAGGGTGGATGACACCTTCCAGGAGGTATCTCCATACCTCCAGAGCAGTCTTAATTGCTAAGAGTTCCCAATTCCCCACATCGTAGTTCTTCTCCGGCTGGCTCATCTTCCAAGATTCAGCGGTGAAGCAATGCTTTGGGACCCGGGCATTGGGCTAGTACTGCTCCTGTGGCTACTTCTGAAGCATCGACTTCCAAGACATAGGGCAAGGCAGGATCAGGATGCTGTAAGATCGGTGCAGAAGTAAAGAAGGATTTTAGTTGGTCAAAGGTGGTTTGTGCTGCTACGGACCACTGGAATTTGATATGTTGGTGGGTTATCTGGGTAATAGGTGCTAAGATGATAGAGAAATTATTTATGAATCTCCTGTAGAAGTTTGCGAAACCTATAAACCTATGAACGCCCTTCTTATCGGATGGAGCCGGCCACTCAAGGATAGCCTTCACCCTTTGAGAATCCATAGCTATTCCATTAGAGGTAATAAGCCCTAGGAATTGGATTGACATCTTTTCAAAATCGCATTTCTCAGCCTTAACGTACAAACCGTGTTGTTCCAGGGTGGCTGAGAATATGAGAATATCGTCAAGATAGACGATAACAAAGTAGTCAAAGTACTCCCAAAAAATGTAATTTATAAAGTGTTGAATCGTGGCTGAAGCATTGCACAATCCAAATGGCATTACTAGATATTTGAAATGTCCGAACCTTGTTCTGAATGCTTTTTTCCACTCTTCCCCCTCCCAGATGCAAGCAAGATTGTAAGGTCTGCATGGTCTAATTTGGTGAAGGTATGAGCTGTACGAAACCTCTGGAAGAGTTCAGGGACCAGGGGGAGTGGATAGTGATTTTTAAGGGTAATTTTATTTAGTAATATGCGGCCAAAAGGTATCCGGTAGTAGCTCAATGGGACAATTGTAGGGACGATGTGGAGGAAGGGTATCCACCTTCTTCTTGTTGAATACGTCCAGGAATTCCAGTAGGCTGCTGGTATATTGTGGTCCACACTGGATGTAGGTTGTACAGTCAGGCAACTAAAAAAGTCCTTGGATTCAGGAACAAGGCAATGCTGCCAGCAGTAGGGGGAAAGGGGAGTACTTCCTTTTTGGACAAATAAATCTGAGGGTTGTGGGCCTGTAGCCGTGGGATTCCCAAGATGACAGGGAATATAGGGGAGCTCAGGATGTCAAAACGTATAAATTCCTGGTGACCTAAGTTGGTAGAGGTGACAGGCCCTAGCCCGAAACTAGGCATTGAGCCATCAGCCAGATGGACCGTTAGTCTTTGCTTCTTGTGATAGAGAGGAAGTGTCTTTGCCAAGGTCAGATGCAACAAACAGCTACGTGACCCAGAATCAAGTATTTAACAGCTACGTGACCCAGAATCTCCTGCCACCTGTAATGTGACAGTAAGAACAATATGAATTAGAGAAGACCTGGAAACCTGAAAGTGGACCGGAGTGCGGGAGGTTCATTTCCTAGGTCTTATGGGGCAACTGTTTATGAAATGTCCCATTCCCCTGCAGTACAGGCAAAGATTCGCCTGTCGACGATGAAGTCTCTCCTCTATGGTCAATGCTGGATGGACCAGGCCAAGCTGCATTGGTTCCGATGTAGACAGGGCGTTCCAGGTGGGACGAAAGTCTTGAACACGTTCAGACTGGCGTTCCCAGAAGCGTCTGTCTAACTGAATGGCCAATTGGATGAGACCTTTTAGAGTTGAGGGGGTTTTCACTCCAATAGCCAATTCATCTTTGAGGGATTCAGACAGCCCAAGCCGATAATGATATCTCAAGGCTGCCTCATTCCACCCTGAGTCTGTGGACCATGTTCTGAATTCCAGCGTCTAATCTTCCACAGGGCACTGACCCTACTGTAGGGTATGCAGAGTAGCTTCAGCAGTGGCCACCCACAGGGGGTCATCATATAATTGCGCCATGGTTTCGAAGAAAAGATCCACAGAGTTAATGACATGACTCTTCTGCTACAATAAGCCACGGGCCCATGCTTGAGGTTCATCACTTAGTAAGGAAATTATGAATCCTACCCTCACTCTTTCAATAGAAAAAGTCAGTGGTTGCAGAGCCAAGTACAGAAGAGAGGCGTTTTTAAATGATCTGAATTTCTTTTGATCTACAGAAAAACATTTTGGCGATGGCACTCGTGGTTCCGGAGGGAGTATTACCACAGTAGCCACGGTGTGTTCCTGGGCAGGAGCGGCAGCAGGAAAGCTGGCTGAAGATAGGTCTTGATCTGTGGAAGCAGGTGTCACTGACAGGTGCTGCAGACGGCCCTTTAGTGGGAAGTATCCTTCCTGAAGTTTTTGGACAACTTGAGTGAGGGCCGTTATTTGTTGACATATGGCTTCCAGCGGGGAGACACCACTGACATGACTGGTTTATACTGTCAGGAACTTGGTAGAGGGCTGAGATGCTCTGAGGGCTCCCCTTGCGGCCGAGCACAGCACACCCCTGAAGATGACACAGGAGGTGTGGTGCCCGCAGAAGCATGAGTTGCCTGATTGCTGGAGCTGGTTGCCAGGAACTTTTTGGGACAGGCAAGGTATACTGCAAGGCAGGCATGCTTGGAAAGTCCAGGAGATGTGGTCCAGTGGAGCAGACCAGATTACTGAGTTGGGAGCCAGGCCAGGGGTCATTCACAGTAAGACAGACCAAGATCAGTGTGGCCAAGGGTCAGGCGAGTCTACGCACAGGAGACGGGTGAAGCAGAGTTTGTAAGCCAGGCCAGGATCACATGCAGGGAGCAGGCAGGAGGAAGTCAGGGTACAAGCCAAAGATTCAAGCCAGGGGGATCAAGAAGAGCAGGTCAAGACTAGCCAGGTAGGTACACAGGAAATCATATCAGCGGGATATTCAAGGCACAGGAACAGAGAGGGAAGCTGATGATAAATCTGGAATTGCCTCATTGTCAATAGCGGGTTTAAAAAAAGCAGTGGCGCCATCATTGCGCATTGATGCGCGCCAGCATGCCTTTGCCAGTTTGCGATCCCTGCACTTTTGCGCCTGGGGATGTGCCTATTTTTCTGATACATACACTCGGATATATGTGCCCAGGTCAATTTTCATGAATGGGTTTACAACCACTTTAAGAATTTCGACTTTACAAAAAAGACGAAAAAGTGTGCCTGGGAAGGCTATTGACAAACAATGTAGTAAAAAAGATTGGCAAAGGGTAACTTTGCTTACCGCAGCTTCAAATGAACACTATCAGATGCTCACAGCATGCAGTAAAAACAGTGTAAGCTATTTCAGTGCAGGTGAGAAGCCTGTACCACTGTGTAAAACTAGGGAAGACTGAAATGTAGCCTTTTTTATTTTTTTAATAAAGTTCCTTTAAATAAAAAATGGATAGTTTCTTTGTTTTATTAAAATCATATATTATGCTTAAAAAACATAAATAATTATAAATCTATACATCCTTTGCACATGCATGTGTATTACTTTGCTGAGATAATGCCAACAATAACAACCTGATGGTCCCACTGGGTAAAATATTTCTACAACTAATGAACTACCGTAATTTCATCCCTTGGTACGGAGTACGCAACCAACCATGGCTATAAAAGGAGATGTGAGTCTCACAGCGGAGACTTTAAAAATTGGTGTGAAAGAAAAAATGGAAAGCAAAGTTTTAAAATGATGTTCTAAAAAAATAAGAACAACATTTTCTTTTGAGATGGAGAATGCGTCCAGGATCAATACAATTTTTATCCTCACTGGACTTGTGGAGATGGAAAACCTCAGATATCTTTATTCTCTTATATATCTTATCATTTATGTAATGATGCTGATGGTATGCTCTGCTATTATCACTTTGGTCTGGTTAGAAGAAAGCCTTCATGAACCCATGTACATTTTTATAGCCAATTTAGTGCTCAACGCCATGGTTGGAGGCTCAGCTGTTTTTCCCAAGTTAGTGTTTGACCTGTTCCTTGGGTTTACCAACATCCAAATTTCTGGCTGCCTCTTCCAGGCATTCTTTATTGAGTCTTTTGCCTACGTCGAGATTTTGATTTTCACCATCATGGCTTTTGACCGATACTTGGCTGTAGGTCACCCATTGCGGTACCCTGTTCTGATGAGCAATGAGAAAGCTGTAAAAAGCCTAGCCAGCATCTGGATCATCATTTTCATGATCCGAATCATAGGTGTAGCATTGACGGCCAGGCTTCCATTGTGTGGGATGAACATCAACAGTGTGTATTGTGAGACTATGTCCCTCACTCGTCTGGCCTGTGGAGACACCACCATCAACAATATCTATGGTATCACTGGCACGCTGCTTATTGTAACACTTTCAATACTTGTCGTAGTTTACTGCTACATTAGAACTTTCCTGATTTGCCTGAAGATCTCCACTGAAGCCTATCAGAAAGCTATTCATACCTTGGTGACCCATATATTGGCCTTTTCAACTTATATGGCTGCCACGCTGTTTGTTGCCTTCAGGTACAGAATAAACATTGGTTCTGTCTCAACCATTGGGCATACTGTCATCTCGATGACTGGTCTGACCATTTCTGTCACACTCAATCCTATTATCTATGGAATAAGGACTGAAGCACTGAGAATAAAAATGATAAACACAATAAAAAAAATCCACCTTTCCAAATCCTAATCAAAACAAAATGATATGTTACCTTATTGATTCACGTATAAGTATTAACTGTATTTATGTATTTATTTGGTGGGACAGTAAAATTTTTCAATTTGAAATACTTTATTATGGGTATTGTGTAATCTCTAATGCCCTGTACACACGATCGGTTCGTCTGATGAAAACGAACCGATTGATTTTTTCATCAGATGAAAGATTGTCAGAAACTCAGTATAATCACGTCTGATCAAAGATCAGACCAATAACACTGAACCAAGCGCACAAATGGAAAAAATAAAAACAAAAAATATTTTGTCTCTTAAAATAAAAAGGTCAGCAGTATAAGCAGCTGTTATAAAATAAAATATATATCAAAGGTTATGTACAAAAAAATTAATGATACAAATGTACCATCAATCATAAGCACATTAACAGCGCTAAAGCAGGGTTCATACAGATCTCAGAACTTGAAAATATGAGTAACCATATCCTGCTTCAAAGAACCATTTTGTAGAACAAAAAAATGCATGTAAATGCATGCAAATCTTAAAATCAGGAGCTATATCTTAATCTTAGATTACCGCTAATATGAAACCAAGTATCAAGAACCGGGGTGCTCGATGTCACTAAAACAGTGTGTGTACTACAGCAAATACATAGGCAATTAAATATAAATAAAATAATATGACATATGTAAAATAAAATGAAAAAATAATAATAATAATAGTAACAGAAGTCCTTCAGTAAGTCCTATAAATCAAGGTTTGGAGAGCACTTAAATATATAGGTTCTGCCGTTAGGCTTGCATTAATAAACAGACAACGTTTTTTGCCTCGACCGGATCCCCCAAGAGGACCTCACTCACCAGATAGACGAGTAAGATGTGCAGTCAAACACTTGCTGTCTCACACTTGTGTAATGTGGCTGGAAGGCTCCTCACAGTCTCCGCTCATCACTGGTCAGTGTTTAATGTATTGATCCTCCCATAGGTGGATAGTCATGCAAGGAGAGAAAAGGGACTCCACATAGTGTAAAACTGTATTTATTCAACATGGGCTCTTTTCAAAATTACACTTACAGAAATGAGGTTTAAAAATCAGCGCTTAAAAACGAATCATTAAGCTGAGCGGCTCTCACTGTGCTGTCTGACGGGGGGATTCCTCCTCCTGACGCCGTGAGTTCCGGGATGCTGCTCACTCGATTGGTTAGATGGATCACGTGGCCTTGCCCTGACGCGTTTCGTGATTGGACAGAAGTCCAGGAACGTCTTCAGAGGGCGTGGCCACGTGTCGTGATACTTTTCTTTAAATAGCGCTACGCTAAGAAGATGCACGCCCACCGTGTGACGTGAATCACCAGCTGGGTGTGCGTCTTCAATGTTTATCAGCCCACAGCTGATGCAACGCTGCTCTCCCTGCGCGCACCCGCTTTGGCTGAGAAACCAAATCTTGTTCACGGAGCACAAAAATAACAAATGTCAACACTCCTGGTGGAAACAGGAGATATTGCATTCGTAAAAGCTCCTACTGCATAACATGAAATACAATATACAAGTCTTCATATAGTCCTCTATTTTCCAGATACTACATGGACATGAAAAATGCACTTGTCACATGTTAAAAAACAGATCAAATAAAAATTTAAATTATATAATATAAAAACTAGTGACAAACATGCTATTGGTTTGTTATTATACCTAATACATTAAAACCAGGTTGCACATTACCAATCAATATAAAATAGGTAACAGCACCATAGAAAAATTAATAAACCATATAATTGCATATACTGGTATATTTTTAAATACATGCACTTATTGCAGAAAAAAAGTTAAAAAACTCTTCTGTAGGTATGGGGTGACAAACAGGTCATTATTATATAAAACTCTTAGGCATCGTACACACAATCAAATCTGTCCGCTGGAAACGGTCCGCAGGACCGTTTCAGCAGACAGATTCGATCGTGTGTACGGCCGAGCCGACGGATTTGGCCACCCGACAGATTTCAAAGCATGCTTTGAAATCTATCGGGTGGGAATCCGTCCGCCCGACATGTCTGCTGGTTAGTACACTTACCAGCAGACATGTCGGCCCCCACCGCCGCCGAATGGATTCAGAGCATGCGCGGAAGTGTTTTACTTCCTGGTGCGGTGACGTGGCGGCGTCAACGTCACCGCCACGTCAGCGCGCTCTCTGCTGGCGGGGATTTTGGTTTGCTCGTGTGTTCACGCGAGCAAACCAAAATCCCAGCAGACAGATTTGTTCAAATCTGTCGGACGGACAGATTTGAACAAATCTGTCTGCTCGTGTGTACGAGGCCTAAGGCTCCTTACACACGGAGCGGTCCGTTTTTCGGTCCGCTCCGTGTGTCCGTCAGCTCAGCGGGGGTCTCCGCTGAGCTGTTGGGCGGACAGGGCGGTCCCCGCACACTGTGCAGGGACCGCCCCGTCTCTCCTCCGCTCTCCCCTATGGGGAGTCGGATGGAAACGGACCGTCTGTCCGTTTGCATCCGATCCGTTTGGCCGGACGGAAGAAAAATAGGACATTCTTCCGTCCGTAAAAACGGATGCGGATCGAGCGGACGTTAGCGGATGCATCATCCGCTAACGGATCCGCTCCCATAGGGAAGCATTACAAGTCCGTTAACGGACTTGTAATTAGCGGACCGTTCGTCCGCGAGTGTGAAAGGGCCCTTAATTGACCCTCGTAGCCTATTGACTCTATAGGTCACATTATCCTTAGTTCTAAACTTGTGCTTCTGCCTATCTATGGTTGCGCCATCTTCTGGCTTGTCAGAAAATGACAAGTGATAAGGATAAACCTTACAATGTGGATACATATACATGCAAATGTGTACTCATATATACGCATTCACACACATAACATGTGCCCACATTATAATGAAGAAAAAAGAAGGAATAAGTCATAAAAAGCATGTATAAAAAATATGATTAGTTACTTTCTTATGCGAATTGACTAGTTCCCATTAAATGCCAAGGACTTAATCTAATGATATTGCATAACCCTATGTATTGTTTTAATGGTTGCTAATAAAACAATTAAGGTCCAATTCAATATTTAAACCTTTCGGGCTAAGTGAATTGGTCAGAAAAATCCATTTAGTTTCGGATTTTGAGATCTCCCTTACCATATGCTCTCCTTCTGGACACTCCTGTGTCATGCTTCTGCGTGTATTGGCACAGAAAGCAGGACTCGGCCCCCGTCCCCCAGCGCCTGTGTCATTGGTTTGATCGACAGCAGTGGGCTTGTCCCTGGGACGAGAAAGACAGGGCTCAGGTAAGTAAACAGAGGGTCTGGGAGCTGCAGCATGGGAGAAGGTTTTTCACCTTAATGCATAGAATGCATTAAGGTGAAAACCATAGCTTCCAACTGTCCCTGATTTCAAGGGACTGTCCCTGATTTGGAGCAATGTCCCCTTTCTTCCTCATTTGTCCCTCATTTTGGTCTGATCCATATAGTTGTATATAAAATGCACCTTTTATCTTTCAAAAAGTGTTTCCCAGTGCTAAACCTTTCATTCAATTTCGAAATTGCTACATTTGTAAATTTTATAAGGTGATATAAAGGAATAGTGGTGGTAAAAAAAAAGCCCTTGTGGCTTTAATTAACCTGTTTTTGTTAATTCTCCTTTAAGGGAGTGTGGCAGAGGGGTGTGTCCTATGCCTACATACGTTTGTTAATGTTGGGAGGTATGGAAAAATCACAAGGGTTTACAACCCCTTTAACCACTTAAGGACCGCCTCCTACACATATACGTCAGCAGAATGGCACGGCTGGGCACAAGCACGTACAGGTACGTCCTCTTTAAGTGCCCAGCTGTGGGTCACGGGTGCGCGCCCGCGACCCGGTCCGAAGCTCCGTGACCATGGCCACGGGACCCGATTGCCGCTGGAGTCCCGCGATCGATTCCCGGAGCTGAAGAACAGGGAGAGCTGTGGGGTCATCTCCCAAACTGCAATTGTCATTTTCACAGTAAACAATGCATTTCAAATGCATTTTTTGCTGTGAAAATGACAATGGTCCCAAAAATGTGTCAACATTGTCCGAAGTGTCCCCCATAATGTCGCAGTCACGAAAAAAATTGCTGATCGCCGCCATTAGTAGTAAAACATTTTTTTATAAAAATGCAATAAAACTATCCCCTATTTTGTAAACGCTATACATTTTGCGCAAACCAACCGATAAACGCTTATTGCGATTTTTTTTAACCAAAAATATGTAGAAGAATACGTATCGGCCTAAACTGAGGAAAAAATATATATTTTTATATATTTTTTGGGGGATATTTATTATAGCATAATGTAAAAAAGATTGCATTTTTTTTTTCAAAATTGTCGCTCTATTTTTGTATCTAGCGCAAAAAATAAAAACCGCAGAGGTGATCAAATACCACCAAAGGATTTGAAGTATCTCCCATAACGGGATGTGGTATAGGGATTTTTGGAGATGCATAATGGATGGATGTAATAAGTGTACGGTATATGAGAGTCTGATCAAACCCCAAACATCAGAGTCACAGAGATGAGTATTTTATAGAAAAATAAAAAAGATTTATTGAATACAAATTTAGAGTATATATGTTTTAACAAATGCTAAAAACAATCATGGTTGGATAGAAAAAGTACTGTATATGCAGTTGACTGCTAATAGTCTTCTTCGTGCCACTCGTGTTGGAGGTTCTACTAGTTTCGCCCCCATTAAGCCTACATGGGAATCGAGGGCTGTATGGTCCAACTGATACTACAGAAGGTACCACAGACGAGGAGGGGCCAAAACGGCAAAACTCCTCACAGTCATCCCACCACTGGACATCCAAAGTAAATACCAATGTTACTCTTTAAACTCAATCTTGGCGGTACTTATGTAGATCTTTAGCGCCTCTATTCACCTTTATCTCTTTACTGTGCTTTCTTTTTCTTTTCAGATTCATCTGCTGTATCAACGCTCTGGATAGTTCAGCCTTTATTGGCAACTTTTCTTACATGTTAACAAGGTAAACTGACCTCTTATTCAGCCTTGCTCGATACTTATATATGTGCACGTAACAGAATCTATTCACGTATTAAAGGGTGTGGCAAGTAAAAATGGTATTCAACTCCATAGCTACCGGTGTTCAAGAAAAACAGCAAAGTGTTCCATCCATGAAAAAAAGAGAGTAGCCTCTTACCAGATCTGATGGATCCCCATTCCAGAGATCAAGGAAGCTTATAATCACAGGTGTGGAGATTTCAAACAGCGTGTCTTGATCCACTTGTAGGGATGAGCAGATCTGATGGATCCTTGCGACAGGGATCAAGGAAGTGTCACGTGCCAGACTGGAGGCTGAGGTGACCAGAGAGCTTCCCTTGCAGCTGAGTGCAAAGTACCTCTGGAATTGGTGACAGAGAATGCTATGCCCAAAGTTGCACGGGTTGCCTGCAGATGAAGTTGTCTGATGGTTCCAGATGCAGGACACCCTGGAGCAGAGAAGGTGGTCACAGCCAATGATTCTCTGGAGATACTGGTGGATCTTGACAGATGGGTGGAGTAGAAAGCAACGTCAGAAGCCAGGCCGGGGATCAAACACCGGAAGTCAGTCAGTAGCAGTGGTAGGAAGCGTAGTCGAGATCAAGCCAGGATCAAACAAAACAGGAGCACACGGCACAGGAACACAGGATACAAGGCTGACGATAATCTAGCAATTTGTGAGCGCCACTGGTGTCCTCATAAAGACCAGTAAACACTGGTAATTAGCATGTCTTGCATACGCACATTCTCCGCTGCGTACCGTTCGCTAATGTGATTTTGCAAAGGCATTTGATAAAGTTCCTACTTTACAAACTGAGGTCTGTCAGCATGGACCATAGGGTAAGTACTTGGATTGAAAACTGGCTACAGGGTGGGTCAGTGTCTGCCACCTTAAGATCCACCCTTTATATTCTTTAATAAGGAATGCTGTTAAAAAAAAAAAAAGATAAAGAATGCTGTTTAACCACTTAAGGACCGCCGCATGTACATTTACATCGGCAGAATGGCAAGTACAGGCACATTGGCGTACCTGTACGTCCCTGTCTAGACGTGGGTCGGGGGTCTGATCGGACACCCCCCCCAGTACATGTGGCGGTTCCGTAGGCTGTGGGAGCGATCTGGGATGAGGGGGCGGCTGTTCGTTTTTGTCCGCTCCCAGCCAATGCGCGTCCGCCACCCGACCTCTTTCTGTGTAAACACAGGAAGGGGGAAGTGATGTAATCTCTCCTCTCGGCGGTATTTTCAACCGGCGCTGAGGAAAGAAGACATCACAAGTGAGTCTGCACAACACTACACTGACACCACACAGATAGGCACATAAACCCCCCCCCCCCGATTAGTGTCAGTGTCAGTGACAGTTAGTGTGACAGGCAGTTAGTGTTAGGTCCAGGGTAGCCCCAGTACCCCCCCCTGATAAAGTTTTAACCCCTTGACCACCGCCCTAGTTAACCCTTTCACCCCCTATTAGTGTCACTGTTGCCGCTAGGTAGCTAATTTTTTTTTTATTGCGATTTTTTTGTTACTAAAGACATGTGGCTGAATACATTTTGGCCTAAATGTTTGACTAAAATGTAGTTTATTCGATTTTTTTTTATAACAAAAAGTAAAAAATATTGTTTTTTTTTCAAAAATGTCGCTCTATTTTTGTTTATATCGCAAAAAATTTAAATCGCAGAGGCGATCAAATACCACCAAAAGAAAGCTCTATTTGTGGGAAGAAAAGGACGCAAATTTTGTTTGGGAGCCACGTCGCACGACCGCGCAATTGAATGTTAAAGCGACGCAGTGCGGAATTGTAAAAACGCCTCTGGGCATTTAGCAGCATATTGGTCCGGTCCTTAAGTGGTTAAAAAAATATATAAAGAATGCCGGTAATTCCCCAGCAATAGAAACATGTTTTCTTCAGGTCTGGAATGGGAACCCTGTGCCAAAAAAAAAAACAGCATGTGGTCCCCCCCAAAATACCAGACCACTTTCCGAGCATGCAGCCTGGCAGATCAGGAAAAGGAAAGGGATGCCACATGTCCTCACATGCCCTCAATATGGGGGGGTGGGTGCTTTGCGCCCCCACCCCAAAGCACTGTGTCCCCATATCGTTGGGGACAAGGGCCTCATCTCGACAACCCTGGTTGACTGAGGGACCATTCATAATGCGCAATGCTACTCGCGAATGTACAATGGGCACCCAACTTTGAAGCCACAAGCTGTGCCCACAGTTGAGATGCTGGTGCTGGTGATAGAAGATGGAGAAATGGAATGGCTCGGATGAGCACATCGCCCGGATCCCGGGACAGGTGAGTGTCTGTTTTATTAAAAGTCAGCAGCTACAGTTTTTGTAGATGCTGACTTTAAACAAACACAAAAAATTACTCTTCAAAAACAGATCTTAAATAGAATTCTGACTGTCACCTAAATAAACTGCTAGCAGGCTTCAAACTGTATGTTTGAGCAAAAAAGAAAACAAAATATGATAAAACTCTGCAATATATGCATCTGTTGCAATGATATGCCAACAAGTGTTCAGCCCAGTGCAGTTTGGGGAGGTGTGCTAGGAGTGGTGATTTGTAGGGGATTTGTGTTGAGAAGGTATGCGGGGGAAGATGATTTGTGCTGGAATGAGGGATTTTGGGGGTTTGTGCTAGAGAAGGTAAAGGGATAGGGGGTCAATCACCTGGATGGAATTAGAGAGGAATTGGGGATCTGGGGGATTGTAGTAATGGTGATCCCGACATATCACGCCCAGGGTTCCCAAAGAGCTTCAAATTTGAATGAGGAGTCAGTTAATATACTTGGGTCAAAATCCATGAAATTTTGCGAATGGCAGCTGCAGGAGAGACCCTGGGTTGCTTCCAAGCTTTAGAAACAGGGCCGGACTGGCCTACCGGGATACCGGGAAAATTCCCGGTGGGCCGGCCGCTTTTGCCTGCTGTCACTGCCTCAGTCTGCCTGTCAGTCAAAATGCAATCAGCGGCGGGCCGCCGCCGCGGCCACTATCGCCACCGCCGCGGCCGCCGCTCTTTTCAATTGTGCAGGGGTGACGGCTGGTATGGGTTCCTTGGGGCTGCTTTTGCATACCTGCAGACTGCCGTAGTTAAAAGCAGCGGCGGGCCGTCGGATTGCGGCTGCCATGCTCGCGCCGCACTTCCCTTCTTACCCAACTAATCAGTGAGCAGCATCACTGATCATGTGACTAAGGGGAGGAGCCGAGCAGGAGAAACAAATGTGAGGACTAGTTCCATCGTCCCGCGCGGCGCCAGCACTGCCCGGAATGTCTCTGCAGGGTCACGAGTGAGGGGAGAGCCGCAGAAGAGAAGTGTACGGCGTCGCCACCCTGCCTTGGAGCACAAGGTGAAGAAATGCATTGCAATGCAATTTATATAATTAATCTTAATCTCACCATATCTGCACCCCGCTCCGGGGCCCCCCTTCTCTCTATGTCACCTACCTTTGCTGCCCCTGCAATTAAATTGAAATCTGTATAATAATCTCAGGGGGATGCACCGTGCAATGCCTCGTGAGAGAGATTATTATACAGATTACAATGTGCACCCCCCCCCCCCTCTCTCTGTGTCACCTTTGCTGCTCCTGCAAATTGTAATCTGTATAATAATCTCTCTCACAAGGCATTGCACGGTGCACCCCCCCTCTTTGTCACCGTTTCACCCCTCTCTGTTACCGTTGCACCCCCTGTCTCTCGCCGTTGCACCCCCTCTCTGTTATCGTTGCACCACCTGTCTCTCGCCATTGCACCCTCTCTCTGTTACCATTGTACCCCCTGTCTCTCGCCGTTGCACCCCCTGTCTCTCTCTCGCCGTTGCACCCCCTGTCTCTCTCTCGCCGTTGCACCCCCTGTCTCTCTCTCGCCGTTGCACCCCCTGTCTCTCTCTCGCCGTTGCACCCCCTGTCTCTCTCTCGCCGTTGCACCCCCTGTCTCTCTCTCGAAGTTGCACCTCCTGTCTCTCTCTCGCCGTTGCACCTCCTGTCTCTCTGTCGCCGTTGCACCCCCTGTCTCTCTCTTGCCGGTGCACCCCCTGTCTCTCTCTCGCCGTTGCACCCCCTGTCTCTCTCTCGCCGTTGCACCCCCTGTCTCTCTCTCGCCGTTGCACCCCCTGTCTCTCTCTCGCCGTTGCACCCCCTGTCTCTCTCTCGCCGTTGCACCCCCTGTCTCTCTCTCGCCGTTGCACCCCCTGTCTCTCTGTTACCGTTGCACCCCCTGTCTCCCTGTTACCGTTGCACCCCGTCTCTCTCTCTCTCGCCGTTGCACCCCGTCTCTCTCTCTCGCCGTTGCACCCCCCGTCTCTCTCTCGCCGTTGCACCCCCTGTCTCTCTCTCACCGTTGCACCCCCTGTCTCTCTCTCGCCGTTGCACCCCCTGTCTCTCTCTCGCCGTTGCACCCCCTGTCTCTCTCTCTCGCCGTGGCACCCCCTGTCTCTCTCTCTCGCCGTTGCACCCCCTGTCTCTCTCTCTCGCCGTTGCACCCCCTGTCTCTCTCTCTCGCACCCCCTGTCTCTCTCTCTCGCACCCCCTGTCTCTCTCTCTCGCACCCCCTGTCTCTCTCTCTCGCACCCCCTGTCTCTCTCTCTCGCACCCCCTGTCTCTCTCTCTCGCCGTTGCACACCCCTGTCTCTCTCTCTCGCCGTTGCACACCCCTGTCTCTCTCTCTCGCCGTTGCACACCCCTGTCTCTCTCTCGCCGTTGCACACCCCTGTCTCTCTCTCTCGCCGTTGCACACCCCTGTCTCTCTCTCTCGCCGTTGCACACCCCTGTCTCTCTCTCCCCCTGTCTCTCTCTCTCGCACCCCCTGTCTCTCTCTCTCGCACCCCCTGTCTCTCTCTCGCCGTTGCACACCCTGTCTCTCTCTCTCGCCGTTGCACACCCCTGACTCTCTCTCTCGCCGTTGCACACCCCTGTCTCTCTCTCTCTCGCCGTTGCACACCCCTGTCTCTCTCTCTCGCCGTTGCACACCCCTGTCTCTCTCTCTCGCCGTTGCACACCCCTGTCTCTCTCTCGCCGTTGCACCCCCTCTCTGTTACCGTTGCACCCCCTGTCTCTCTCTCGCCGTTGCACCCCCTGTCTCTCTGTTACCGTTGCACCCCGTCTCTCTCGCCGTTGCACCCCCTGTCTCTCTCTCGCCGTTGCACCCCCTGTCTCTCTCTCGCCGTTGCACCCCCTGTCTCTCTCTCGCCGTTGCACCCCCTGTCTCTCTCTCGCCGTTGCACACTCCTGTCTCTCTCTCGCCGTTGCACCCCCTGTCTCTCTCTCGCCGTTGCACCCCCTCTCTGTTTCCGTTGCACCCCCTGTCTCTCTTTCGCCGTTGCACCCCCTGTCTCTCTGTTACCGTTGCACCCCGTCTCTCTCGCCGTTGCACCCCCTGTCTCTCTCTCGCCGTTGCACCCCCTGTCTCTCTCTCGCCGTTGCACCCTCTCCAAAAAAAAAGCAAAAAAAGGCCAAAAAATTCCCACCTGTCCTCCACCTCCCGGACTATAGCCCTGGCGGCACGGCACTTCACCTGAAAAATTCTGTTACTTGTTGTTGGCAGTATGGAGGAGTGTAACAGGCACCCTCCATGCTCATTTACGAGTGTGACCGCCAACTTGGTCAGCTCGTCATTTGTTTGACTGGAGGAGGCGGAGCCTATAGCTCCACCTACCCTCCTCTGCGCTCTTCCTAAATCTTTTCCCCGAGAGAGCGTGTCGATGAGTGACGTCACCTGTCACGTTTGGTTGTTTCTGAGGAGGACAGAGGAGACCTGAACAATTAGGGGAACCCCCCAGCCAAGCAGCAGCACTGCAGCAGGCCAGGTACCGTACTATAGTCCCAAGTGAAGTCACAACATACCTACCTATCATCATGTGCATGTATGATGTAATGTTCTGCCAAGTTCCAAATGCCAGTGCCAAGCAGCCAAATGTATGGTGCTTTATTTATATCTATGGCTATACAGAATTCTAATTTATGTAATCCATATTGAGCAAGCACTATATTTGATTGGCTGCTTACTTCTGTTTGGGCATGTGCTTGGCACATGAGGACTTAGGCTACTTTTTTCACACTGGGACGTTGCGCCGTCGGCAGTAAAGTGTCGCTATTTTAGCAGCGCTTTACTGTCGTTTACTTGGCGCTTTTCGGGCACTAGCGGGGCGCCTCAAAGACTTTTTTGAGCGTCCTGCCAGCACAATGCTAGCGGCCCAAAAGGATAAATAAATGGCTGACTGGCGGTTCAGCGCCGCTGCCCATTGATTTTAATGGGCAGTGGCGCTTTAGAAGCAGTGTGTACACCTTTCCTACAGGGCCTCAAAGATGCGGCTAGCTGGACTCTTTTGAGCATCCAGCCAGCGCACCGCTCAAGTGTGAAAGCTTTCGCATTGGAGTGAGAAAAGAGGCTTTCAGGGCATTTCGCAGGCGCTATTTTGTAGCGCCTGCAAAGCACCTCAGTGTGAAAGTAGTCTAAGACCCCTTTCACACTGAGGTGCTTTGTAGGCGCTATAACGCAAAAAATAGAGTCTGCAGAGCGCCCTGAAAGAGTGGCTCCATTCACTTCAGTGTGAAAGCCCAAGTGCTTTCACACTGGAGTGGTGCGCTGGTAGGACATTCTAAAATTTCCTGCAAGCAGCATCTTTGAGGCCCTGTAGGAGCGGCTCCTAAAGCGCCCCTGCCCATTGAAATCAAAGTGACGCTTTGCGGCCATTAAAAGCACCCCGCTATCAGCTAAATAGGTGCCCTTAAAAATAGCAGCGCTTTACTGCTGATGCCCCCACTGCCCCAGTGTGAAAGAGGCCTCAAAGTCATCATCATGTGCGTGTGTGCTAAGCAGAGAGGGCCGCTGGTGATCCTACTTCCTCTCTCCCCTCGTACAGTGTCAGAGGCGCTGGCGCAGCATTTGCAGAGGACTGTATCCATTACACCCCCTGCACTGCTGTGTGTCCCTGATCATCACAGAGCCACTGCCAGCGAGTGTGACCTGTATGTGTACCACTGCGTACAATCACTGTCTGATGTTCCATTCCACTCTGCCTTTTTGCCCAGTGCTGTGCCCATGATACACCACACGATTCCTCTGCATTTATGGGTGCTGATATTACCACATTTATGGGTGCTGTTACCACATTTTTGGGTGCTGATATTGCTGCATTTATGGGTGCTGATATTACCACATTTAAGGGTGCTGTTACCACATGTATGGGTGCTGATATTGCTGCATTTATGGGTGCTGATATTGCTGCATTTATGGGTGCTGTTACCACATTTTTGGGTGCTGATATTGCTGCATTTATGGGTGCTGTTACTACCACATTTCTGGGTGCTGTTACTACCACATTTCTGGGTGCTGTTACTACCACATTTATGGGTGCTGTTACTACCACATTTATGGGTGCTGATATTGCTGCATTTATGGGTGCTGATATTGCTGCATTTATGGGTGCTGATATTGCTGCATTTATGGGTGCTGTCACCACATTTATGGGTGCTGATATTGCTGCATTTATGGGTGCTGTTACCACATTTTTGGGTGCTGTCACCACGTTTATGGGTGCTGATATTGCTGCATTTATGGGTGCTGTTACCACATTGTTGGGTGCTGACATTGCTGCATTTATGGGTGCTGTTACCACATTTTTGGGTGCCGATATTGCTGCATTTATGGGTGCTGTTACCATATTTATGGGTGCTGTTACCACATTTATGGGTGCTGATATTGCTGCATTTATGGGTGCTGTTACCACATTTCTGGGTGCTGATATTGCTGCATTTATGGGTGCTGATATTGCTGCATTTATGGGTGCTGATATTGCTGCATTTATGGGTGCTGTTACCACATTTATGGGTGCTGATATTACCACATTTATGGGTGCTCATATTGCTGCATTTATGGGTGCTGTTACCACATTTTTGGGTGCTGATATTGCTGCATTTATGGATGCTGTTACCATATTTATGGGTGCTGTTACCACATGTATGGGTGCTGATATTGCTGCATTTCTGGGTGCTGTTACCACATTTCTGTGTGCTGATATTGCTGCATTTAAGGGTGCTGATATTGCTGCATTTAAGGGTGCTGATATTGCTGCATTTAAGGGTGCTGATATTACTGCATTTATGGGTGCTGGTAAGGCCACATTAATGCGTGATGGTAAGGCCAAAATTATGGGTGCTGATGTTACTGCAATTATGGGTGCTGGTATTACTGTATTTATGGGTGCTGGTAAGGCCGAATTTATGGGTGCTGATATTACTGCAATCTTGGCTGTTTTTTTTTGTTTTGGTTATCTGAAAGATGGGTTTCAAATGTTTTGACAGGGGCGCAGTTTCAGTCCTTGCCATAGGCACTATTTTCACTAGATACGCCTCTGCTTTCGCCGTTGCACCCTCTCTCTCGCCGTTACACCCTCTCTCTGGCCGTTGCACCCTCTCTGTCTCTCTCACCATTGCAGCCCGGCCCCTTTCTGGCTCTCTCATTTTGGGCTGGTATATTAATGCTGTGGGGCTGGTATGAAATTATTTCCAGGGCTGGTTTTCATTCCCAGTCCGGCCCTGTTTAGAAATAGATAATTTGGCACCAGTCAGAATGAAGATAATTCATTTATGGGTGTGTTTGTGAGTCTTAGGCAAGTCGTCGTTCAAGAGGGCTATGGTCGGAGTTCTAGGATGTAAGCAGTCAGTGACTTTGTAGATCATGTTAAAGATATTTTTCCAAAATTGCCTGATACAAGGGCATTCCCATCAAATGTGGGACATGGTCACTCAAGGGTGGCATTCTCGGAAGCATAGGGGATTCGCTGTTGGGAAGATGGAAGCCAGCCTCAAAGGGGAAAAACCCCTTCTAGACATAACCTTTAGGTTAGCCTCATTAAGGGATATATTTAGTAAGCCGGTATAAGATCTTGAGTGAACCCTCTGCCACTTTTCGATATCCCAAAGAAACTGAAGTTCATCCTCCCACGCTGTCATGTAGGAGGATTTACACTTGAAAGACCTTGGGCCAGATCCACAAAGAACTTACGGCGGCGTATCTATTGATACGCCGCGTAATTTCTACGATGCGTCGTCGTATCTTTGTTTTGTATTCACAAAACAAGATTTTGCTAAGATCCGACCGGCGTAAGTCTCTTACGCCGTCATATCTTAGTTGTATATTTCCGCTGGCCGCTAGGTGGCGCTTCAGTCGATTTACGAGTTGAATATGCAAATGAGATAGATACGCCGATTCACAAAGTACTTGGGCCCGGCGATTTTTTTTTACGTCGTTTGCGTAAGCGTATGTCCGGCGTAAAGTTACCCCTGCTCTATGAGGCGTAGCCAATGTTAGGTATGGACGTCGGAACAGAGTAGAATTTCTCACGTTTTACGTCGTTTGCATAAGTCGTCCGTGAATGGGGCTGTGCGTAAATTACGCTCACGTCAAAAGCATTGAGTAGTAGCGGTGTAATTTGGAGCATGCGCAGTTCAAAAAGAAAGTCAATTACGTGGGGTCACGATACATTTACATAAAACACTCCCACCTCTTCCACATTTGACTTAGGCGCGCTTACGCCGGCACATTTACAATACGCTGCCGTAACTTAGGACGCAAGTGCATTTTATATACATCTATATAGATCAGACCAAAATGATGGACAAATTAGGAGGAATGAGGGACAGAGGGACATTGTTACAAATCTGTTACAAATCTGGGACAGTCCCTCGAAATCAGGGACAGTTGGGAGCTATGGTTTTTCTCTTGGTAGAGCACCTTTACAGCTCTTCTTGTGTGTGAACATCACACAGGTTGGATCTTTTTTTGTATATTTTTGGAAAAGTGCTGCACCTACAATATTATTAATTTCAATGGCACCTAAAAACGCGTTGAAATTCTGCTGCATTTGTCGCTAGACAATTCATGCTGCAATCATGCAAACAAAATCACGCAACGGATGTTGGCCAAAATAAGTTCCAAAACTTTTTTGGGCTTATTTGTGAACGCATGTGTAACGTTAAAATATGTGATCAAAGTCCAAAATATTGCAAATTTTCCAAATAATGGTGACACAATTCTTCTAAGAAAAATATATGTAGATCTCAGATGATTGTATTTATATACGGCAACAGAAGGTGAAACAGCGGCCATTTTGTTGAAGAAATTGTCTCCAACATAATTGCGGCCATTTTCTGAGTTAGTAAAAACAGACTCAAGCCTCGTACACACGACCGGTTTTCCAGTTGGGAAAACTGCCATGAGAGCTTTTGACAGGGAAAACCGGCCGTGTGTATACTCCATTGCAGTTTTCCTGACAGGAAAACAGCCAGAAAAAAAAGATAACCAGTGGCTTTTAACCCGGCAGTTTTCCTATGAGAAACACTGCGATGGAGCAAACACACAGCCGGGATTCCCAAGCAAAGCTCTCATGGCCGGTCGTATGTAGGGGAAAAAGTTACAGAGCACGTTCTCGGGTTTCCTGGCGGACTTTTTACCACCGGTAATCCCGCACATGTGTATGATCCTTCAGGCAGCCATTTTGCTGAAGATCACGTCTCCAATGCAATAGTGGCCATTTTGTGGGTTTGTAATGTCAGATAAAAATGGTGGGACTCGTATATCCCACAAACCAACAAGAAAAAGTCTTTGTATGACCAATGAAAGAGAAATGACGGTTAATCAAGAGTTTTGAAGGGGAGGCTCAACACTATCATAAGGTGTTTATAGGGCTGGTCCAACATCATTCAGAACCGAAAACCTTTAACACATGTGAAAATTGCAAATTTGGAATTGGCGGTCCATTATCACCACCATAGGATATTCATTAGGATTAAGAGGTAAGAGTTCTGTGAGCATTAACCACTTAACGCCCGCCGCACGCCTATTTACGTCCACAGAAGGGCACGGACAGGCAGATGGACGTAAATTTACGTCCCTGCCTACTAGCGGTTCGGGGGTCCGATCGGGACCCCCTCCACTGCGTGCGGCGGGCGGCTTACCTGCGGCAGCAATCCGACTGGAGGGGGCGGCGGTTCGTTTCTGTCCGCCCCCTCGTGATCGCTCCCAGCCAATCCTGTGCGCCATCGCTGTGTCACTTCCTCTGCCTGTAAAATGTAAACATAGGCAGAGGAAGTGATGCAGCGCTCATCTCGGCGGTATTTTCAAACCGCAGAGCTGAGAGAAAAGACACAGTAAGTCGCACCTAACACTACACTGACACTAGTACACGCAGGCACATTTAACCCCTTGCGATCACCCCCCCCCACCCCCTGTCACTGAATGCAGTGATTATATATGTACTGATCAATGCATTTAGTGTCAGTGTGACAGGCAGTGTGACAGGCAGTTAGTGTTAGGTCCTGGGTAGCCCCCGTACCCCCCCTAATAAAGTTTTAACCCCTTGATCACCGCCCTAGTTAAAGGGTTTGTAAAGGAATTTTTTTTTTTTTCATAATAAGCATCCTTTACCTGCAGACATTCCTCTTTTCACTTCTTCATTGTTTGTTTTTGCTTAGAAGTTTCTCTATTTCTTCTCTGTTCTGTTCACTTCCTATTTGTCTGATTTTTACTCACCGCCGTGAAGGGAGGCTTTACTGCGATGGTCAGTGACGTGCTCGCCCCCTCCTGGGAACTAGATATGTGCGGCAGGACGCTCTCTACATGTTAGAGACTTCAAGGAGGTGTAAATTACTGGGCGTGCCGCAATTCATACTGGGAAATGTAGTTCTTACATGAACGAGTGATACAAACCAGGAAGTGAATGAGAGAACAGAAACTAGAACGCCGGAGGTGATATAGATGAAGGAATTTAATAGGTATTTACTCGTTTTTTAACAGAATCATTACACTATTCTGTCTGTCTACCTTGCAGACATTCATTTTAGGCACATTTCTTTTTACCTTTACATCTCCTTTAACCCTTTCACTCCCTATTGCCAGTGTCACTATGCGATCATTTTTCTGATCGCTGTATTAGTGTCACTGTTCCCGCTAGGTAGCTAATTTTTTTTATTGCGATTTATTTTTTTTACTAAAGACATGTGGCTGAATACATTTTGGCCTAAATGTTTGACTAAAATGTAGTTTATTCAATTTTTCTTATAACAAAAAGTAAAAAATATTGTTTTTTTTTTCAAAAATGTTGCTCTATTTTTGTTTATAGCGCAAAAAATTAAAATTGCAGAGGCAATCAAATACCATCAAAAGAAAGCTCTATTTGTGGGAAGAAAAGGACGCAAATTTTGTTTGGGAGCCACGTCGCACGACCGCGCAATTGTCTGTTAAAGCGACACAGTGCTGAATTGTAAAAACGCCTCTGGGCATTTAGCAGCATATTGGTCCGGGGCTTAAGTGGTTAAGCTATTGTCCAAAAGAACTCTACATATATTTTTCTTTGAAGAATCGTGTCACCATTATTTGGAATATTTGCAATATTTTAGACTTTGATCACATATTTAAACGTTACACCTGTGTTAGCTGTTTCAACACATCACAAATTATTTGTATTGATTTATTTATTATCACCATTTATTATGCAGAAAGTTGCGCTGATCATTTTTATTCACATTGATTAACCTAATGTTACATGATTTAAAACTTCCCATATACCTATGCCGGCATTCTGAAATATACACTGAAGCTAGTAGTTTCCTTGGGAAAACTAAAATCTCTACTCTAGGAATGACATCAGTTTCCAGCAGATGTACACAGAGTTCACAGGGTCATTTGATCACAGTCATAGTTCAGAAACATGTGGCATTATTCTGTTTTAATTTATTCCCTAATAAAAAAGAATTTCATTCACACAGCCAAATTAGTAAATATTTTATTTTATCTTTTCATGTGACAACACTGAAGAAATTACACTTTGCTACAATGTTGTGTAGTGAGTGTACAGCTTGTATAACAGTGTCAATTTTCTGTCCCCTCAAAATAACTCAACACACAACCATTAATATCTAAATCGCTGGCAACAAAAGTGAGTACACCCCTAAGTGAAAATGTCCAAATTGGGTGCAATTAGCCATTTTCCCTCCCCGGTGTCATGTGACTCGTTAGTGTTACAAGGTCTCAGGTGTGAATGGGGAGCAGGTGTGTTAAATTTGGTGTTATCGCTCTCACTCTCTCATACTGGTCACTGGAAGTTCAACATGGCACCTCAGGGCAAAGAACTCTCTGAGGATCTGAAAAAAAGAATTGTTGGTCTACATAAAGATGGCCTAGGCTGTAACAAGATAACCAAGACCCTAAAACTGAGCTGCAGCATGGTGGCCAAGACCATACAGCGGTTTAACCTCCTTAGCGGTAATTCCAAGTCTGGCTTGGGATGAATTTTCAGTACCAAAAGCGGTAACCCCGAGCCACACTCAGGATCGCATCACAGGATCCGTGTACAGCTTACTTATCTTACAATGGGGGTAGTAATGGGCGCTGTAATCAAGTATGCAAGACAATATGTCCGTTAAATGATAGTCCTTTTATGTATTATACAGTGTGTGTCACACCATGGGAGAAATTGGAATGGGGAATGGAAAAAAATTGAAAAAGTCCTATAGATTAAAATAATACAGAGTCCATGTTCCAGGGCAAGCCTCCTGGGGGAAGATGAGAGCAGGCTCCAAATATACAAAACAAAAGAAAGAAGGCGCCACCAGGTCAGGAACAATGTGATTTTAATTTTACAATAGGTGCATTATCCACTTACATTTAAAATGAGAGAATTTGGCATACAAGTCCTTGCTGGGCCACAGGTGGCGATCATCCGCTGCAGATGTAGGCTGTGGTGTTAAAAATATCCCCTGGGATTTTCGCCAGCTGGGAATCCAGGAGGTCAAGGTAATGTGTGCACAAAGAGTAAGGCGGCGTACACACGATCGGATATATCCGATGAAAACGGTCCGCGGACCATTTCCATCGGATATGTCCGATCGGGAGTTTGATCCGATGGCGTGTACACACCATCGGATCAAAGTCCCCGCCGCCGGACGGCGCGGTGACGTGGCGGTGACGTTGACGCCGCCGCGTCACCACCACGTCACCGCCACGTCACCGCACCAGGAAGTAAAAGACTTCCGCGCATGCGCCGAATCCATTCGGCAGCGGCGCGGCGGCGGTGGGGGCCGACATGTCTGCTGGTAAGTGTACTAACCAGCAGACATGTCGGGCGGACAGATTCCCACCGGATAGATTTCAAAGCATGCTTTGAAATCTGTCGGGTGGAGAAATCTGTCCGCTAGCTCATACACACGAGCGGAGATGTCTGCTGAAACGGTCCATCGGACCGTTTTCAGCGGACATATCCCCTCGTGTGTACGCCGCCTCAGGCTTGAGACACAGACACAAACAGTGTGGGAGCGCGATGATGTCACGGGCAGCGACAGAGCGATGAAGTTTCAGAGCATGCACCATAGGCTGCTAGGCACGCTCCTTTTTCAAGCATAGCTTACTTACCTTGTCCCCTAGATCCTGCGATGTCTCCCTACTGTGTGTGCAAGCCGCCGTGTCTCATTCGATTCACAGTGCCGAGCTCCGCTCCCTGCAAGCATTGCGACGCACGGGGACGGAGCTTGGCGCCAAATTCAACATGGCAAAGAACTCTGAGGATCTGAAAAAAAATAATTGTTGCTCTACATAAAGATGGCCAAGGCTATAAGAAGATTGTCAAGACCCTGAAACTGAGCTGCAGTACGGTGGCCAAGCCCAACAGGACAGGTTCAACTCAGAACAGACCTTGCTATAGTCGACCAAAGAAGTTGAGGTCACATGCTCAGCGTCATATCCAGAGGTTGTCTTTTGGAAATAGATGTATGAGTCCTGCCATCAGTGCTGCAGAAGTTAAAGGGGTGGGGGGGTCAGCCTGTCATTGCTCAGATCATACGCAGCACACTGCATCAAATTGGTCTGCATGGCTGTCGTCCCAGAAGGAAGCCTCTTCTAAAGATGATGCACAAGAAAGTAGACATGTGCACAGAATATTTTTTTGTTTTTTTGTTCCGTTTCGTATCGTTCCGTAGGTTCGCTTCCGTTCGTTTTTCGTAAAAGACGCCCGTTTTCCTGTTCGTTTTTCGTACGACGCGATTTATTCGTATTCCGATAGTTTTGTATTTTCGTTACCGTTTTATTTTCGTACATGCGGGATGGTTCGTTATTCTGTTTAATTCATGTTCGTTACTTGTTAGACAATAATTTTCGTGAATTTTCGTCAATGATTTGCACTCTGTATTTTGAATTCCTTTTTCTCTTCGTATTTTCAGTCGTATGTTCATATGACATCTATAACAAAAGATTTGCATTCTGTATTTTGAATTCCTTTTTTCTGTTCGTATTTTGGATTCAACATACAGAATGCAAATCGTTTGTTATAGATGTCATATGAACATACGACTGAAAATACCAAAAGAAAAAGGATTCAAGATACAGAATGCAAATATTTTGTTATAGATGTCATTTTCGTTTTTTTGAATGGGCAGTGAGTGAGTGTAGTTAGTGAAGCAGCTTCTCTTTTCTGCTGAGTACACTAGTACAGTGAGTAGTACAGTAAAGCCAAATAAACTTTTCTGTGGATTTTCATCTGAAGGGAGATCAGTTGGCCAGACTTTTGAACCCAAAAATGGTTTTCTGATGGAGTTTAAAAACGAACAAATTTTCTGAGAACGAACAGAAAACGATCGTTTTATGTTTGTTGTTAAAAAAGTCTGACCAAGTGTATGGGGCTTAACAATAGTTAATATGGATGAGCCGCGTGTTGAAAGTGCCACGAATCCCGCAATATATTTACGAAAGTACAAAATGACGAAAATGCTTTTTCTGTTTGTATTTTCAGTCGCATGTTAATATGACATCTATAACAAAAGATTTAAATGCAAAATACAAACAGAAAAAAGGAATTCAAAATACAGAATGCAAATCTTTTGTTATAGATGTCATATGAACATATGACTGAAAATACGAACAGAAAAAGGATTCAAACAAAATACAGAATGCAAATCTTTTGTTATAGATGTGATTTTCGTTCTTTTGCCGTTTTCGTTTTGTCGTATTTTCGTCGGATCGTTCATTCGTATTTGCGGTTGTTCGTTATGAGGCTCATTCAGAATCCTGTAGTTTTCGTATTTTGGTGCTTTAATTTTACACATTATCCCACGGGTACGAAAATGAACATTTTCGTACGAAAATAACATTTGTACGAACAGGAATGCACATATCTACAAGAAAGCCCGCAAACAGTTTGCTGAAGACAAGCAGACAAAGGACATGGATTACCAGAACCATGTCCTGTGGTCTGATGAGACCAAGATAAACTAATTTGGTTCAGATGGTGTCAGGCGTGTGTGGTGGAAACCAGGTGAGGAGTACAAAGACAGGTGTGTCTTGCCTACAGTCAAGCATAGTGGTGGGAGTGTCATGATCTGGGGCTGCATGAGTGCTGCCGGAACTGGGGAGACACACAGATCATTGAGGGAACCATTCCTTTTTTATTGGCTATGTTTTATAGCAGAAAGTGAAAAATATTGTCTTTTTTTTTTCAAAATTGTCTGTCTTTTTTTGTTTATAGCAGTGATTAAATACGACCGAAAGTAAACTCTGTGGGGAAAAAAAGAAGGTCTATTTTATTTGGGTACTGTGTCGCACAATCATGCAATTGTCAGTTAAAGTAATGCAGTGCCATATCGCAAAAAATGGCCTGGTCAGGAAGAGGGTGAAACCTTTTAAAGCTTAAGAGGTTAATTCTGTAGTCCCTTCAAAGAAAGTCTGCACCACAAAAATAATATAATGGAAAAAAACTTTATTGGAAAAACCAAACATTACAAATTAAACCAACAATATTAAAATATTTAAAAACACCAATACCAAACCTGATAAATAATTACAATTAACAGGGAATTCATACTGAGCCATCAATTGTCTCAACAAACTTCATGTCCACCAAGGGTGACAAAGCTGCTCCTCCATAGATACAGTTTAATCAGTGAGAGTTGACACCCCTAAGGCAAGAAATGTATTACTGGCAGGGTCACAGGTAACAATAATAAAAAACTAGGCTAAAAAAAAAAGAAAACACATGCAACACCCACATCTAAGGACAGGTGCACTACATTACATTTTGTGTTTTTTTTTTTTTTTTTCGGTTTAGATACACTTTAAAGTACAGTGGAACCTCAGATTACGAACATAATCCGTTCCAGGAGAATGCTCGTAATCCAAAGTACTCGCCTATCAAAGCTTGACATGTGTTAGTAACACTGTACATATCTTCACAACTACTGTACTTTGTGAATCCAGGTGGATTATACTGCATTTTTGTCAGGACAAATTCATCTTTCATTTGGTCGTAAATTGTAATGAACCACCAAAGAAAAACCATATGATAGACTTTCCTGCTCCTGACGATCGCAGCGACACCACATACATTTATGTTAGTTGTTGTTTGTACCCGTAGTACAGCTCAGACACAATGATGTGCATTTTGCTTTTTTTTTATCCTACCTAAAACCCACTGTTACCAATTTAAAAAAAATCCTAAACCTGACCTTTGACCCTGACCTTGACCCAAACACAACCCTGGCACTGACTTGGATCAAACCGTGATCTATTTTTTTTCTATTACCATTTTTTTTCCTTTGTAAGGAGAGAGTATCTCTCCTCCATTCACAGAGAGAGAAAACACTGGAGCGCGCTTCACAGTGACTAATCACTGTGATAGCCAATCAGAGGCTATCACAGCTAACAGGTGAACCGGAATCGATCTGGGTCCCGATCGTTAGTACAGGGCCCAGGCCTCTTACCGAATCTCTGGTCTCTGTGCTGGGAGAGCGCCAAGCAGTGCACTTCCAGCACACCAAGGGAGATACACAGATATGTAGCCCCATGGAAAAAATCCCAGTCCAGTTCACTTCTTATCTATTCACATGGTTTTTGATAAAGCCCTAATGAAGGGCATGCTTTTGGACCCCCAAAATGTGTTTGATACATTTTGGATTGCCCCCCTGACTTTTATTGGAATAAGGTTGCATTTAAAGCTGGGCTCCCACTATTGGTTCCCTGCATCCAATTCACAATAGCAGGAGATTTTGACCGACTCTCTATGGAGCCGGTTCACATATCTCCGGTGCGGCTCCGGTGCGAATGTGCACAGGAGCCCTGTGCGTCTTTCGATCTGTTTCAGGTCCGACTTCAGCCCGAATTTTGGGCTGAAATCGGACCTGAAACGGTGAACGGGGACGCACAGGACCCCTGCTGGGAGCCGCATCAGTATTAGTTGTGAACCCTGCCTAAACCTCTTAGCAATGGAGTGGCACGTCACTTTTCATTTTTGTTATGTTACATTACAAGCCAAGGAGATCATTTGGGATGTAGAAGCTGCTTGTCCGGTTACCAGATTATTTACAGTAACATTAATACCTTAAAGTGGATGTAAACCCCCAAAAACATTTTTTTTTTTTTTTGATGTCACAATGTAGAGTATAAGATTTCCTATAGTCTTGCCACACAGAGTTAATGCAGATCTGAGTAATCCTCTTTTAATGTTCAGTGAAAATGAACAGCTTTCCAGATAAAAACCTGCCTAAATAAAAAGTCAGTTTTCTCTCTTCATGCTTTGAGTGACAGGTTATTTACATATCTAGCTTGGACATGTTTATCATATGTTATGTTATGTTTATCATAACATGAGGTATAAAAAGTGAGAAATCCACCCCTCCCCCACATAACACATCCTGGTACTATACAATGAACTTTGGATCACCTCATGTTATGATAAACATGTCCAAGCTAGATATGTAACTAACCTGTCACTAAAAGCAAGAAGAGAGAAACAGACTTTATAATTTGGCAAGTTTTTATCTGGAATGCTGTTAATTTGCACTGAACATTAAAAGAGGAGTACTCAGTGCTGGATTAACTCTGTGTGGTAAGACTGGGCACAGATGATATGAAATCTAATACTCTACATTTTGGGTTTATATCCACTTTAATATTAGCAATATCAATAAGATAGCCTTATGGGTCCCAACACTGGCTTCCACTTTCCTCAGCAATAAAAACTTGAAAGGCGTTCCAATCTTCTCCATTTAGAACTTCAAGCAAATCTAAAACCCCAAGAAAGTGTAATATATTGCAGCTTACTATTCCTTGGATGTGTTGGGTGTATTGGTTTTCTTTTTTCCAGCTCTTTTCCTTTTGTTTTGACCTCGTAATCCTGCCAGTGATATGCTTCTTGTCTTGTGGTGGCTACGCTTACCCATTCACTGTATGTGTGGAGGAGCTCAGTAGGCACCCTTGGACAGCAGCATTGTCAACCTGTGGAGAAGGTAGTGTTAGAAGGATTGTACATTTAGATGGACTCTGTATAAGTGACAAACAAAGGAAAGCCAAATTCCAGCTAAGACTTTTTAAGCCCTTAAATCAGGGGTGGCCAACCAGTGGCCCGGGGGCCACATGTGGCCCGCGGAGCCCTCTGATGAAGCCCGCGACCTCCTGTTCTGGAATAGCGGGTTGGCAAGCCCAGACCGCAGGTTGCCGACCCGCCATACCACAGCATCAGTGTTGTAAATGAAGCTGGTGGTAGAGGAAGAAAGTGGCTGTGGAGCAGAGCCCCATAAGCCAATGCTTCCTTTATAGCATTGGCTTTTGCCACAGGTGGAGTCTATGACAAAGTTCAGCTAACCCGCAGAACACATGTCCGTTCACGCCCACCTACTTCCAATCGGAAAAAAAGAAGAGTATTCGTCCCCTTCCATCTGGGCGGATCGGAGGGTCTATAGAGTAGCCGTGACCTGTCATCTGCCCGCTCCGCTAATTGTGGCCCGCGACTGGTTACCAAGTTGCTTAAGTGGCCCCCGCTCTTCAAAAGGTTGGGCACCCCTGCCTTAAATCAACCATTCTCATCCAGGGTTTAGTAGAGTGGTTCCTCTAGAGGCTGTTCAGGGTTCCTTGCTCTGTGCCTGATTGACCTCCCATCAGATGGTGCTTGCATGGTTCTGGGTCCAACATTACTTGGCAGTAGACATGTGCATTTGTTTTCATCCGAATGCATCTTTGTCCGAATTTCAGGGATTTACGCTTTCGATTTAACAAACGATAACGAAAGTGCAGAATCCGAAACCAGAAAGGTCCAACATAAAAGAATGCTTTATTTTTGTTTTCTGTGCGACAACAGTTTGATACAGATAGAAGATTCAACATGACGGTGACAATAGTGATCTGTGTCTATCGAACCTGCGGTTGAATGGGCCTAACCTAAACTCTATTAGTCTGAGAATATTCTACATAGAGAGGAAATATTCGACATTATAGAGACATGAAGATTCGACGAAGCAGCTAAAAGCATATGACCGCCGCAAGTGGACATTTATGGTCAAATGCTCGGCCCATAGGCTATAGAAGTATTCTAATGTTGGTTGACTAGTAATAATAATTAATAAATATAATTACCGTATTTATCGGCGTATAACGCGCGCAGGGTAAAAAAGTGAGTGTTATATGCCAATAAATACAGTATTACCAGTCATACAACATTAGAATTCTACTATAGCTTGTGAGCGGAGCATTCAACTGGAAATGTACGATTGTGGCGTCGTACAGTTTAGCTGCTTTGTCGAATCTTCTTAGAACATTCGACAGACACCATAACCTTCAATTGACAGATTCAACCTTAATTCATTGGGATTTTTGGATGAATGCAATTTTTAAAGAAAACAAAATATATAAAAACGTATTTTTTGGGAGTAACTCAATTTTTCAGACGAAAACTAAATTCCAAAACGAAATATTTTAGTGCGCACATGTCTACTTGGCGGAGCCAGTAGCAAGACTCCAATGATATTCGTAGGTGCCTGTAAGGGGAATTCCTCCAATTACCCCCTGATAAATAAATTTTACCAGGGGGTCCCTGAAACTAGGGTTGTCCCAATACAGATACCAGTATAGGTATCGGGACTGATACCGAGTATTTGCGCAAATACCCCCGATGCCTGAATAGAATACTTTAACGCATGGCTGGATATATGTGGGGGGACATGGCTGCAATATGTTTGGGGACATGGCTGCAATATGTTTGGGGACATGGCTGCAATATGTTTGGGGACATGGCTGGATATATGTGGGGGGACATGGCTGCATATGTGGGGGACATGGCTGCGTATATGGGGGATATGGCTGCAATATGTTTGGGGACATGGCTGCATTTGTTTGGGGACATGGCTGCATATGTGGGGGACATGGCTGCGTATATGGGGACATGGCTGCAATATGTTTGGGGACATGGCTGCAATATATTTGGGGACATGGCTGCAATATGTTTGGGGACATGGCTGGATATATGTGGGGGGACATGGCTGCGTATATGGGGGACATGTATGCAATATGTTTGGGGACATGGCTGCAATATGTTTGGGGACATGGCTGGATATATGTGGGGGGACATGGCTGCATATGTTGGGGACATGGCTGCAATATGTTTGGGGACATGGCTGTATATGTTTGGGGACATGGCTGGATATATGTGGGGGGACATGACTGCATATGTGGGGGACATGGCTGCAATATGTTTGGGGACATGGCTGCATATGTTTGGGGACATGGCTGCATATGTTTGGGGACATGGCTGCATATGTCTGGGGACATGGCTGCATATGTGGGGGGACATGGCTGCATATGTGGGGGGACATGGCTGCATATGTTTGGGCACATGGCTGCATATGTGGGGGGACATGGCTGCATATGTGGGGGGACATGGCTGCATATGTGGGGGACATGGCTGCATATGTGGGGGACATGGCTGCATATGTGGGGGGACATGGCTGCATTTATGAGGGGGCCATGGCTGCATTTGTGGGGGGACATGGCTGCATATGTTTGGGGACATGGCTGCATATGTGGGGGGACATGGCTGCATATCGGCGAGTACATGAAAAAAAGTATCGGTACTTGTACTCGGTCCTAAAAAAGTGGTATCGGGACAACCCTACCTGAAACCAAATGTTTTCAAAGAATCCACTGGAATAAAAAGGCTGAGAGAGGCCAAGTTAGGACAACTTTTTTTTTCCTTTTAGGATAAAAGTTTTACACAAGGCTTTTCTCCTCAGAAAATAGGCGCAGGAACGCAACCATGACCCCCCCACCCCCCCCCCATTTCGACCCCCCCACACACCCTCTACATTACATCAAATACTGGGTGTGGTCAAATTTCACTAACAGTGAGAGGGTCTTAAAGGGGCATTAAATATCAGTAGTGCATTATGTACAGAGTTCAAGGGTGTGCTATGTGCAGAATTTAGGGGTGCATAGAGAATGGGAAGAGTTAAGCCTTCTTCCACAGCTGTTTACTTCAGCATCCCTCATCTACATCTCACTTTGACCCCTCTTCAACTCTGACCTCTACATGTAACCCCCCTCACTTTAAAAGCTCTGCCATCTTCCACATGTCTTACCTTTGTTGCTGTATTAAGCAAAAGCACCCAACCAGCTCTAGTACCACTGTAGGTGTCTCTAGCTCTCTCACTTGTAGGAAACTCATGCAGTGGGGGTGTAGGCATCCATACTGCACCCCGGGCACCTACATCTCCCTTGTCTCAATCTTGCACTCAGCACGAGCTGCTCAGAAGATCTGATCTGTGGGAGCCATTGGGAGACAAACTGTCACTTGTAAACACAGAAGCCGAACTTCTGTGTTTACTGAGTTCCACCAAGTTTCACAAGCTGAAAAAAAGCCCTGGCTAGGTGCTCGCCGCGCTGTGAGTTTTGGGGGTTACTCTTGTGTTTTTTTTTTCTTTAATGCTTGCATGTAGAGTGGTCCCAATGTGCTGCTCAAGGTGTAAAGGTGCTGATGGGAGGGTCGGGTTGGCGTGACTCCCTCTACCTCCGTCTCCTTTTACCTTCTCACCTCCGACAAAAATGGCTTCAGCCCTCCAGCAGTCAAAAATAATCAAATGGAAATTAAATTGACGTATAGAATTGAGATTTTTTACCAAGGCTCAGAGACCTACCGATGTCCTGCAGCCTAATGCTCCATCCTGTTCTTCACAATTTTTTTTTGTAAAACTTTATTTTGCCAACATATATTATTTAATATCTTCCTTCTCGACTTTTTTTTCTATGTATCTGCTGTATCCTACATATCACTGGGTTATTCGCTCCTGGAATGGATGGTTTGGTGGTGGTTATGCATGTAACACACGAAGAGCCCCTGGGTCGTAAGACGTGTGTGCGCCCCTCACTGAGCCAGCCATGTCAGACAATGCAGTGCTATTCTTTCTAAATCTCTTGTGGCCTTTTTTTAAGACTCTTATTCCCTCCTCCTATAATTTTTTTTCCCTTTTTTTTTTTTACAGTTTCTTCCAATTTTAGTCTGACTTTTTTCCTTTTTTTCTCTTTCTCAACAGTTTTTCTACTTTTTAGCCATTTCTAAATAAAAACTTCTGCAATTCTCCAAATACACCACTTTCTGAATTTGATTTGGCATAATAAGTTCACTAATTATGAGCAATGGTGTGGACAGGGTAAGGCACATAAAGGGGGTATCACTATAATATATCTCTCACTTTCGGAACCCACATCTAAATTTCCTTATATGGAAGCATGGGAGCGAGACTTACAGGATACTTGGGACCTGGACGAATGGCACAGAGCGGGTGTAAGAGCTTATAAAGGTATTGTAAATGTATCACTAATAGAAGCCAATCTTAAAGTCATGTTGAGATGGTATTTGGTACCCGCCAAATTGGCTATGATGTTCCCTTCCACCTCCTCGCTTTGTTTCAAGGGTTGTCAGGCTCAGGGCACCATGTTGCACATCTGGTGGGAATGTCCAAAGATTCTGAGTTTTTGGAACAAGATGTTTTACCTTATTCGAAAAGTCTCTGGTGCTCCGGTGACACAGTCCCCCCACATAGCTCTATTGAATGCGTATATTCCTAATCTTTCTAAATTTACTCGAAAATTGATAACATTTATGCTGTTAGGGGCGAAAATTGTTATAGCCAGAGCATGGAAGCTTCCAAAAGTTTCTATAGAGGCTGCCAAGAGGAAGATCTCTTGGATATTGACGCAGGAGAAACTGGTCAGCTCCTTATCGAACTCCACCAGAGCATTTGAGGCAACATGGGAGCCCTGGGCAGATCATATGGGAATATCTTTGATTCCGGGAATTAATCATAAATTACAAACTCTCTAATCTGTGAGCTGAGTATACACGAGTATATATTTTATAGTCTTTGTCTTATGTCTGCTTCTTTTTCTTTTCTCTTTGATTTTCTCTACTACTCTTCTCCTTTCCCTTTTCTCTTAGGTAGTGTTACAAATTGAATATCCAAAGTAAGATTTTCAATCACTCACTTTTGTATATGAACCGTTACTAATTCATTACTTTCTTTTGGGGAACTTACTTACAGTGATTTTGAGCTCCTCTTGGTTATCGTAGTGACGTTTAAATGTTGTTCGCCTGGTTGTTTCTGGTCCGGAGCACCCGTTCGGCGCTAGAGAATACTGGTATCCTGGTGCCCTGCGGGTGACCCCTTTAAATGTGGAGAGTTAGGTGATATGGATAACTCAGTCGGCTCCAGGTTTTGTGTGTACCCTTCGGGACGCCTGGTCCGACAACCACTGATTATGTTCTCCACCGAGATTTCGTTCTCTGTTGAATTGTGGTTCTCTACTTTAGCAGGGAGGCTATCCGTATGTAACTTTTTAGTTAATACAAGAAACTATAGGTTTTTATTTTAAGTTGGTTTTGTATATCTCTTGGCTTTATAGCAGCTCTTGTTATTTTGGACAATGTTGTATACCCCAGAGTGAAATGGGGGATTTTATTTGTACTGCACTGCCTTTCAATAAATGCTTTTTTAAAACTCAAAAAATAAATAAAAAACCTGCAATTCAAGATTTAAAAATATAAAAAAAATAAAAATAAAAAAGCCCTGGTTTTACATAAATGAATAAAGGCTGAAAATTACAAGCAGCCCTGTTAATGGTAAATGGTTTCTCTCAAACATTTAACTGCCACCATTGCTGGGCAGCTTGGTCTGTTACATGAAATTGGTAAATTATATAATTTCTGGCAGAATAAACAGGTAAAAAATTATATTACAAGGGACCTCAGAAAGAAAAATTAAAACGGCTGTGTTAATGCTGGTTACAGACTGCATCATATTTGTTATTTTTTTTATGTTGCCTATAGTTCCACCATAAAAGAAAAGTTGTGGTGATACAGTAAATACACTTTAATGATACTTCTGGTTGGCAGAGAATTGTCTTGAATCATGACACATATTTGTATATTAATAAACTTGCCCAGTGTAATCTTCTTCTGCATTTGTTTTTTTTTTTTGTTTTCTGGTTGTTTATTTTCCTGTCCTGCTTCCGAAAAAAGTTTTATCTTTCTTCAGCCTGTTAATAATTTTCACTCGAAGTGCCTCTGTCCTGAATCCATAGATTATCGGGTTTAAGGTAAAAGATGCAGCCCCGGTGACAGATGTTATATAGTGGGAGATCAAAGACAGGGATTCACCTTTGAGCCTGTATCTGAAAGCTATAAATAATGTTGCAGCCAAAAATGTGAAGAAGGCAATGATATGGGTCACTAAGGTGTGGATGGCCTTCTGGCACGCATCTTCAGATATTTTAAGACAGACGAGAAATGTTCTTATATAGCAGTAAATTACAACACTTACACATCCAACCATCATAATCATAGTCCATGTAAACCCAAAGACTATTCCGAAAGTGTTGTCACCACAAGCCAAGTGCGTAAGGGAAATGGTTTCACAAAACACGCTGTTGATGTGTACACCGCACAGAGTTTGTCTTGAAGTAATGACCACAACTGCACATATACCTACACACACATAAATCCATATCACCACTAAAATTTTAAAAGCTTTCCTGTTGGTCATCAACATGGGGTACCTCAATGGGTGGCCAACGGCCAAGTAACGATCATATGCCATGGCAGTGAAAGTAAAAATCTCCACAGAGGTAAAACTCTGGAGAAAGAAACTCTGGGCCAAGCATTGCGAGAATGGGATTGTTATGCACCCCGTCATCAAGTCAATGATCAGCTTGGGCATCAAGGCCGAGCTTCCATACATGTCGGTAAACAAGAGGTTGGAGATGAAAATGTACATGGGTTCATGAAGGGCTTCCTCTGTGCAGGTGACAACCACAATCGTCAAACACAACACCATGACTGTAACATAGACGACTAGAGTTATGAAGGAATATAAATACTTAAAGTTTCCAAGCTCTGCAAGGCCCATGAGGAATAAAGTGCCAGTCATAGAAATGTTCTCCATTATCTCATTTTCTTCTCAACATACAAGGAAAGAGTATTTGATGCTGTATAGTGTATACAATATCTATTTGGAAGGAGCATATCAAAGACAGGTAGCAGTATGACGGTAAGGATGATAGGCAGTGTTTACTTTCAATTCAATGAGCCACCAGCTGATGTAAAGATCCTGTTTTATAGACAGTCTGGTAAATCCTCAACAGGATTTGTCCTACATGGCAACAAGAATGTAATTCCACAAGGAGTGACAACTGTGTATTGACCACATTAATGTATACCCAGTAGAATATACAAGTTCTTACTGATGTTTACAAGCTCATTAAAATTTGCGGAAAATTGCTGATGACAAGAACATTGGTTGTTTCATTAATTCATAATTTTACAATGGTTACTAGCAATAATAACTGGAAACTTGCCTTTTATAAAACTTTTATGCAGTATTTTATCAAACAGCAGAAGCTCATGAACCACCTAATGTACTAAGATAAAAAAAATTATTGGTGGATCAGATAGATAAAAGAGAGTTACATATAATATTGGATGTAGAGTTGCCAGCTTGTCCTTTTAACCTCTAAGCTCTGGCACATTTATATTCAGAGTAGTTTTACATTTCAACCATAAACATATAGGGCCAGATTCAGGTAGAGTTAGGCTGGAGTATCTGTGATACTCCAGCCTAACTGTCACTTTAAGCCGGCGTTTCTGTTTTCTGTAACCAGAAAACAAGAAACGCCGGGTTGGAGTTCCGATGCGATCGGCGTAATTGAATTTCGCCATCGCATCACAAATTTAATTTAAAAATGGCGCCGGGGGCGTTCCCGCTGAAAAAATATGTTAATCAGCGAGAATCGGCAATTCACGATCGTATTCGGGCGCGACGCAGTGACTTTCCGACGTTTCCGTAAGCGATACGCGACGTAAAGATAAAGCAGCCCCCTAGTGGAGTATCCTATGTTAAGTATAGCCGTCGTCATCGCGTCGGAAAAAAAAAAATTTGCGTCGCTTGCGTAAAACGTTCATGAATGGGGATGTGACGTCATTGACGTTCACTGACAGAATTTGGAGCATGCGCACTGGGATGCATTGACACTCGACGCATGCGCAGTACGTTCGCCGCGGGATCGCGCTTAGTATAAATAATACACGCCCCGTACCCGCCCAATTTGAATTCCGCCGGCTCATTTGCGATGCGCTGCCGCAACTTTAGGAGCAAGTGCTTCATGAATAACAGCACTTGCTCCTAAAATTTCGGCAGAGTAACGTAAATGAGAAGCGTTACTCCAGAGCAAAGATGCTCCCATCTACCTGAATCTGGCCCATAGATTCACCAATAATAGTGCAGGACGCAGGGGTGCCGTCCCCCCTAATCCATGCACCTGGCCCCTAATCTACATGTAGGGCACCAGCTGCATGGATTCCAATGTTTTTTTTCAGAAGCCTCAGGCTCCAATTGGCTTGAAAAAGAGTTGGCTTGGGGCACAGAGCACTGCGCCCTGAGCCCATCCAGTTGTGTGGCATTAGCTAATACTATTTGCTAATGTCTTTCTGTTTCTCCTCCCGGCCAATCAGGAAGTGGGTCTTGAGACCCGATTGGCCTGGGAGTCCTAAGACCCGATTGGCCACGAGTCCTAAGTCCTGATTGGTCGGGACTCAGGAAGAAATGCGCGGGGTGAAGCTGCCAAAGCCATGACCTGGATAGGGTAAGTGGGGGGCTTGCGGGGGGCCTGGTGAGCGATTGAGTGATGGTAAAACAGCGATCGAGTGAGCGACAGGGAAGTGGGGGTATTTAGTTGGCTGGCTAGCTGGGGGGTGGTGGGCAAGCTGAGGAGGCCACGGGCTGCCCCCCAAAAAAAATGAGCATCAGTCACTGGCCAATAACTTATTTATATGATCCTGTTCCTATGTTACAAAAAATGTCATCCTGTTCCATAAATGCTCAATTGGGGGAAGAAATATATTTATTATTGTGAAGATATCTGATTTGGTTCAGAATAGGTCACTTTGCCTATACCAACACTTACTTCCGCGGCTGGCAAACGTAGACATATTTGGTGGTCTTTATTTTGGTCCAAGACCTTCTCTCCACTTTATTCAATAACCCTAATCTCTCCTAATGCTTAGACTGCAGTGGAAACATCTAGGCCCTGAACACAAAACAACAAAAACACTTTGCCTGAACACCATTAGCAGCCAAGGAAACAATTGCAAAGGCCTGGGAAGTGCCAACGAGCAGATGATGGATACATTCATGGTCCACAAGAGAACTTTTAGCATCCTTCTCAGATACCCAGGAAAACATTTTACAGGTGTGGTCTCTTTTATTATAATAAAAATATTTACACATGTTACACACAACTGTATTTTCGGATCTGCAACAAAAAGGATCATCATCTCGTTCTAGAGACATGCCTCTCTTTGATAGAAAACTGGATGACAAAGAGTTATCTTAAACTCAACGGTTCGAAAACAGAACTTCTCCTGTTTCACGCCAATCGAAAGAATCAACTTGCCACAACTTGGACACTCCCGCCCATTCTGGGCAAAATCATCGCCCCTAGCGCCAAAGTCAAAAGACTCGGAGTCATCTTTGACACCTACATGACAATGGACGCACAAATAGGGTCAGTAGTCAGCGGATCACATCATCTGCTGCGCCTACTACGCAGACTTATTCCATTTAATCCTAAAGAAGACATAGCAGTCATGGTGGGAACAATTGTTAACTCCAGACTATGCAAATGCCCTTTACCTTGGACTCCCAAAGTACCAAATCACTCGCCTGCAAGTAGTTCAAAATACGGCCGCCAGACTTGTGACTGGGTAAAAACCATGGGAATCAATCTCACCTTCGCTGAGAAGCCTTCATTGGTTTCCAGTAAAAGACAGAATTACTTTCAAAGCACTCTGTCTGATGTATAAGTGTATCCTGGGAAATGCCCCCCAATATCTATGCAAAAAACTAAAAGCTAGGAACGTGGTAGTGTAGCGCTCAGAGTACCAAAATGTAACTATAAAGCTATACATATAAATGGTGTGTAAAACACAAAGAGTGATCTGTGCGTCAACATAAAAATAATATCATAACTCATAAAATTGAAATAAAGTTCATGAAATAAAGTTCATAAATTCCAGTGACACAAATGATGCTTGATGTTCAGAAGTGAAAAAGAAAAAATCCCACCACCGGTGAAGATGCAGGCTTACCAGATGAAATGGACTCTAAGAAAATTATATTTCTAGAGTCGGTCAGGCTTGGTATATGCTCAGATCTTGATATAAGGTGTCCCTCAGGGAAGGGATCAGCAGATATCTATGATGTAGATTCCAATGGCCCCGAGATTGGTTAGAGGTCTCTCGTTCACGGAAAAAATATTGGTCATCCGTCTCAAAGATGGCATATATAAATGGAAAGGAGAAGAGGGGACGCCATAGTGTAACACCGTAAGGTCAATATAAAAATTTATTAAAATTGCACTTACATATACAGATGAAAGTATGGCGCATGTCAATAGAATGGTGGCAACGATGGAGTCATCCCTGACGCGTTTCGTGTCATTACACGTTATCAAAGGGTGTCCCTCTCATGGTGCCAACACAAATATTTATAGTAAAAGGTCCCAAAAGAAAATTGGACTCACCGTCTGCAAGCAATCACAAAGCACATGCATTTCCAGGTCTAAAGAAAATGGCGTCCAGGCGTGCGCTCCACGCCTCGTATTGAATCACGGAAGTGTTCTAATTCAGACACTTCCGGAATACGATCGAATATTAACAGCGTGCGCTGCACGCCTCGTTTTCGACGTGTGATCGAAACGTACGCCTCACTTTCGAAATGACATCGAATCCCGTTATCCGTCTCAAAATGCGACGCACAAAATGAGACGCTCACTTGTGTGAAGTCGCTCCACGCCTCGTATTGAATCACGGGAGTGTTCTAATTCAGACACTTCCGGAATACGATCGAATATTAACAGCGTGCGCTGCACGCCTCGTTTTCGACGTGTGATCGAAAAGTACGCCTCACTTTCGAAATGACATCGAATCCCGATATCCGTCTCAAAATGCATTTTGAGACGGATATCGGGATTCGATGTCATTTCGAAAGTGAGGCGTACTTTTCGATCACACGTCGAAAACGAGGCGTGCAGCGCACGCTGTTAATATTCGATCGTATTCCGGAAGTGTCTGAATTAGAACACTCCCGTGATTCAATACGAGGCGTGGAGCGACTTCACACAAGTGAGCGTCTCATTTTGTGCGTCGCATTTTGAGACGGATAACGGGATTCGATGTCATTTCGAAAGTGAGGCGTACGTTTCGATCACACGTCGAAAACGAGGCGTGCAGCGCACGCTGTTAATATTCGATCGTATTCCGGAAGTGTCTGAATTAGAACACTTCCGTGATTCAATACGAGGCGTGGAGCGCACGCCTGGACGCCATTTTCTTTAGACCTGGAAATGCATGTGCTTTGTGATTGCTTGCAGACGGTGAGTCCAATTTTCTTTTGGGACCTTTTACTATAAATATTTGTGTTGGCACCATGAGAGGGACACCCTTTGATAACGTGTAATGACACGAAACGCGTCAGGGATGACTCCATCGTTGCCACCATTCTATTGACATGCGCCATACTTTCATCTGTATATGTAAGTGCAATTTTAATAAATTTTTATATTGACCTTACGGTGTTACACTATGGCGTCCCCTCTTCTCCTTTCCATTTATATATGCCATCTTTGAGACGGATGACCAATATTTTTTCCGTGAACGAGAGACCTCTAACCAATCTCGGGGCCATTGGAATCTACATCATAGATATCTGCTGATCCCTTCCCTGAGGGACACCTTATATCAAGATCTGAGCATATACCAAGCCTGACCGACTCTAGAAATATAATTTTCTTAGAGTCCATTTCATCTGGTAAGCCTGCATCTTCACCGGTGGTGGGATTTTTTCTTTTTCACTTCTGAACATCAAGCATCATTTGTGTCACTGGAATTTATGAACTTTATTTCATGAACTTTATTTCAATTTTATGAGTTATGATATTATTTTTATGTTGACGCACAGATCACTCTTTGTGTTTTACACACCATTTATATGTAAAGCTTTATAGTTACATTTTGGTACTCTGAGCGCTACACTACCACGTTCCTATTTTGTTTTTTGCTTCTTGTTTTTCAGTAGCCGTGTTTAGCAGCCAAATTTATTCATTTTTAGCAGCGCAGTTTTACACACCACCCCCAAAAAACTAAAAGCTCACAACCCCAATCGCGTTCTGCGATCCACCAACCAAAATCTACTCTAAATACCCAAAGCCAGATACAAGTCCAAAGGAGAAAGAAGATTTGTGGTCCAAGGCCCTAGACCTGGGATCCCCAAACTATGGCCCTTCAGCGGTTGTAGAACTACACATCCCATGAGGCATTGTAACACACTGATATCCAAGGACATGACTAGGCATGATGGGAATTGTAGTTCCTAAACAACTGGAGGGCCGTAGTTTGAAGACCCATGCCCTAGACTATGGAACGCTTTACCAACCTCCATTTGGTTGGAGGAGAATCACTTGGCCTTTAGGAGAAAGATCAAAACCCATCTCTTTTGAGTTCAAAGGCGAAATGGACAAACGAGCGCCCAGAGGCGATTCAGTTCGCATGTGCAGCGCTATATAAGTTTTTCACTCACTCAAAAATATTTGAAATGGAAAAAACTTTGAATGTGATCCAGTCTGTGAAAAAATAAGTTGTATACTTACGTTTTTGGTTCCTACCGCTGGCTGCCACATAGCTACAAGATGCAATTGTAAAGTAGTGCCCAGTGAAAGGAACCACAATACCCTATGGGGGCCACAACTAGAAGTACTGTATCGGCATGACCGGATGTTCTAGAGTGAGGACGTGCATGACCTAGCTCCACCACAGCTCCGTAAGAGATCGTGCAAGCTTATGCAGGAGCAGCAGCTTGGGGACAGCTCACTCCCACGGTGATATAGCTGCTCCAGCCTGGGGGAACTTGACCTTTACTGGGGGATCAGAGACAGAGGAGAGCTGCTGGTGTTCCTGCCAGCGACCCCATCATCGTTCCCGGCGAATCACATGCTGCATGGATGGTTTCAATCTTCCAGCCAGTAGTTGAATGAGGGAGAGAGTCTGGGGCCCCAGCTGCAAGAAAAAGCCAAGGCCAATGCCAAATAGTAACAGCACCAGAGGCAAACCACACAGAAGGGAAACCGTCAGGGGAGGATATCCAGGATAACCCCAGAGTCCCCATCTGGGGCTGGAGCCCCAACTGAAGGAGAACCATCACTAAAAGAGGTTCTGCAAGCGATCAACTCCTGTAAGTTTTCTTTAAGTGCACTATCTGACCTGCTTAAAACCATCAGGGAAGAGCTATCCTTTGTTAGGCATGATTTACAAAAAGTGTGAGAAAGGACTACTGCCCTTAAGGGGAGAATTAGCCTAGTGGAGGATGACTTGAATCCCCTTAAGTGGGAAATACCAACTGTCAGGCCGTGTACACACGACCGAGGTTCTCGCTGGAAACCAGCGAGAACCTCGCTGGAAGCTGCATTCCAGCGAGGACCTCGGCCGTGTGTACGCTCTCGGCGAGCTTCCCGTCGGGAAGCCCGTCGAGCAGAAATAGAGAGCACGCTCTCTATTTGCTCGACGGCCCGCCTGGAAGAATGGCTGGTTGCCATTCCCGACGGGTGGGTCGCCGATTTCGACGGCCGGCAGGGAACCTCGACGGGCGGAACGATGTGTTCTGCCCGTCGAGGTTCTCTGCCGTGTGTACACGGCCTAAGAGAACAAATGGTTAACTATGAGACAAAAATGGATGACATGGAAAACATAGTGTGAAGAAAAAATGTGAGGATTGTGGGGCTCCCTGAGCGAAGTGAGGGCCCAGACCTTGTAGCATTTCTGCAAAAGTGGTATAAGGAACTATTTGGAAAGGACACTTTCTCATCCTCCAGACCTCCTCCACCAGGAGGCCACCCAAGATCCCTCCTTGTAAGAATGTTTTATTATTAGGATAGAGTAGCCATATCACAGAAGGCCAGAGTAATGGGTAATATCCTCTACAGTGGCACTAGGGTATCTATATACCCAGATTTTTCAGAAGAACTCCAAAAAACGGAGGACTAAGTTTATGGAAATTAAACGGAAATTACAGCAGTTAAAATACTGTATATACTCGAGTATAAGCCGAACTGAGTATAAGCCGAGGCACCTAATTTTACCACAAAAATCGGAAAACGTATTGACACGAGTATAAGCCTAGGGTGAGACTGCAGCATCTACTGTAAGCGGAAAAGAGGGTCAACAATGCCTATTTGCAGCTTCACTGTGCCCATCTGCAGCCTGACCTCACTGTGCCCATTTCCAGACAGCCGAACGAGAGGGTGATCGTGATAGGCGGAACACCGAACACAGGGGTAGATTCATGTAGCACTTACGCCGGCGTTTTTAGAGATGCGCGGCGTAAGTGTTACTTCGCGCCGTCGGATCCATGCGCCATACCTACTATACCAGATCCGCGTTCAAATAGCCTTCTTCTTACCGGCGTAACTTTTCTACGCCGGCGTGGCTTTGGCGCATCTTTACGCGGGACAGATCAACCGTTCCCATGGATTATGTATTCAAATATGCAAATGAGGGAGAACCGCGGATTCAGAAACGTACGTTTGTCCCGCGCAGGCGTTACCCGGTGCGCGTAACTGCAATTTCCTGCGGAAAGTTACCCCTCATAAAGCAGGGGTAACTTTGCACCGGAATGAAGACAAAGAAAAATGGATAGCCGCACTCCAAAACCTGATGGGTGGTCTTTTATTCAATAGACAGCATGTACAAAAATAGGGTCACAGCAGTGGAAACAAGGAACATCCGACGCGTTTCGCACTGGATCAGTGCTTATTCATGCACCGGAGTTGAACAGATCAGCTGAAGAGCAGCTAAAGCAACACTGTTACAGACGAATTGAGCAACAACACTTGCTGGACAACACATCTGTCTGCCAACATGCCAGGGGCAGCCGTGCTCATAGCCCTACTGCGTCGACGGGCACGTAGGAGGGCACGGGAGAGGATATTCCGCACGCGCATTGACGTCTTTGGCATGAGTGATTTGGAGGTGTTTCGCCTATTCAGATTCAGCCCTGAAGCCATCCTGGAATTAGCCACAACCTTGCAGGATGACATCACCAGCCAGACACACCACTCACATGCAGTGCAGCCACTGGTTAAGGTCCTGGGCAACACTCCATTTCCTTGCCAGTGGATATTTTCAAAGAACAAGACGCATGGCCAACCAAATCATCAAACCCACCACTGAGGAGCTGCGGCTGAAGGCAATGACAGATTTCTACAGAATTGCCAGATTCCCACGCACTGTGGGGGCCATTGATTGCACACATGTGGCACTACGCCCCCCCCCCCCCCCCCGGGACACAGAGCACATATACTGCAATCGGAAGCACTGGCATTCCATCAATGTACAGGTGATAGTTGATGCCCAAGGCCTAATATGGCATGTCCGTACCAAGGACCCCGGGGCCAGCAACAGCTACATATACCGTCAAAGCACCATCTCCACAGAATTTGAACAGAACGTGTATGCGGACAGCTGGCTGGTTGGTGAGTGACATGGGTGGCAGACATGACTGTCCCCCCCCATGATGCAAACATCACAAGGGGCACATGCCTGACTAACATCCTCCTGTCTTTTCCTTACCAGGTGACGCGGCATATGCACTTGGACCCCTCTCATGACTCCATTCCGGGATCCCCAAACCAGAGGAGAGGAAAGATACAATGAAGCACACATAAAAACCTGTGCAGTCGTGGAGCGCACCTTTGGCCTCCTGAAGTCACGTTTCCGATGCCTGGATAAGTCTGGGGGTACCCTGTTGTATTCCCCAAACTTTGTGTGCCAGATCATTGGGGCATGTTGCATGCTGCACAACTTCGCAGTGAGAAAGTGCCTGGAGATTGACTTACGTGATGACCTGACCCCCGAACCACACAGTCCCCCCCTGCGCGAGGGTCCCCCGTCTGCTGAGGGAAGAGCAGTCAGGAGGGTACTTGTGGTAGGCTACTTTTCACGTTAAACACACACATTAATCATGTCACAATGAGAATGCATGCATGCACACCACTGTGATCCCTAGCACACACACCCCACAATCAAATTGGATTAGACCAAAGTACACCACATGGGACTTGGAAGCAGCAACGCCACGCCACGGCTCCAATTATGTTGCTGTACATTCATACACCATTCACACGTGTCATGGGGATAATTTCTCCCCAAGGACTGAGGGTGACACCCCTTAATGGCAGGAGTGTCACCCCCACACATTCACACAACATTCACACTGTAGCCTGCACTCCTCACCGTGTGCAGGAATATAAAAATAAATAAAACTCATAACCTGAGTATCAAAGAAAAATTTGCCAAAATCAACGGCCCTGTCGTGAGCTCCGTCTTGTCCCTAGGCTCCTGGGGCGCAGTTGCCTGGGGCGAGCCTCAGGTGGAGGGGCTGGTGGTTGAACCTCCCCAGTCTCTCCCTGGCTGCCCTCCATTGCCACGGCTATACGGTTGTATTGCTGCACTGTTGGCGCCGTGTCTGCCTCCCCTCCTCACGGACAGCAGCTGCCAGGCTCCGGACCTCAGAGACCAGGCTAGATGTTGTGGTCTGCAGGTCCACCAGGCAGGACAGAAGGGCTGCCCCGTTCCCAACAACGTCCTGCAGGCTTTCATTTATACTTGTATTCTGCCCAGCCTGCTGGGTGATGGCCTCCTGCACTGCCACAGTGCAGGAAGCCTGGCTCTCAGCCGAGGACGCCATGCTATCTGCGACCCGATGCAGATCACCCGCAAGACACCCAATATGGTGGGTCTGCCTTGTCTGGTCCCTTGCCAGATGGTCCTTTAAACTCCTCAGGGACTCCACAGGATTTTTTGGTTGCCTTACTAGAGGCCTGAGAGGCTGGAGGACGGCTGTAGGGGAGGTCCCTTGAGGGGGTATCCCTGGAGGGGATGGTGTCCCTTGATGGGGTAGCCCTGGAGGGGATGGTGTCCCTTGATGGGGTAGCCCTGGAGGGGATGGTGTCCCTTAGTGGGGAATCTATCATGGGGGGGGGTTTGGGAGGACCCAGGTATGGGGGTCTCCTCCAGCAGATACAGAGCATCCTCTTCTACCCCGACGTGCTCCTCCTCAACCACCTCAAGCAATGAGGTAGGCGCGATCTCCACCATGGATGGGGTGGCTCGCCCTGCAACCAATGACGGACCAGCTCCATCCTGCACATCTGTGGATGACACAAAACAATCACATGTTGGAGGACCTACACACTTGTCACATGTTACCCTCCCCCCACCCATGCTACACACCAGAAAGAAGATAAAACACACTTACCTGTCCTCAAAGGCCGTTTCCCTGATTCGAAGCCCTGCAGGCCCTCCACAAGCTCCCTATCCAGCAACCTGGCCATGACCATGTCCTCTCGCGTCAGGGTGATCCTTGTGGCTGGTCCTACACCTGTGCCAGTGGCATGCTTCCTCATTGCCACTAGTTTGTCCTTTACCAATCTCTGCATGTCATTGATCTTCTTGCGGATGTGCTTGGGCTCCCTGTCCGCCACACCGACAGCATTGACCTGCGTGGTTAGCTCCGCATAGATGCGTGTTTTCTCAGTTTTACCAGTGTCGCCACTCTGTGGCCCATAGAGGCGGGCACCATGTTGGGAGAGCCCATCTGTGATCACAGCCTTCTCCTCTGGGCTGAAATTCAATTCAACATCCTCCGGTCAGCGGAAGACTCTGGTGCAGCCATAATTCAAGCAAAAAGCAGGATGCAAAAGCCCTAGCACTTCAAAAAAAAGCTGGTCGAGTTTTGCAAGTGAGTGGCGCTTCTGTGTGCGTATTTATGCACTGGAGTAGGAAGTGGTGCGGCGGATCTTGGGGGTGACGTCGGCACTGTTCTGTGCATGCGCAGAGGAGGCAGACAGCCCAGTGACGTCACTGCGCATGCGCCGTTTAAGATACACCATACGTATCTCTCTGCGCCACCGTCAGACCATCATTTGCATGTGGTGACGCCCACTTACAGTTCCGCCGCTTTACGCCGCCTTACGCCGTCTAAAAAACGCTGCACTGGTGAGTGAAATATTGATGAATAAAGTACATGCCTCTCCGCGCTGGTCCGGCGTAGCGGAAAAAATATGCGCCACGCCGGAGCAACGATGCGCCATTGTACATGAATCTACCCCACAGTGTTTGCTAGGAAACCGAGGGAGCTCTGTAGGGACTCTGATGAAAGGGGACTCTGATGTAAGGGGGGCTCTGTGGGGACTCTGATGAAAAGGGACTCTTATGTAAGGGGGGCTCTGTGGGGACTCTGATGAAAAGGGACTCTTATGTAAGAGGACTCTGTGGGGACTCTGATGAAAGAGGACTCTGATGTAAGGTGGACTCTGATGTAAGGGGGACTCTGATGTAAGGGGGGCTCTGTGGGGACTCTGATGTAAGGGGGGCTCTGTGGGGACTCTGATGAAAGGGGACTCTGATGTCAGGGGGCTCTGTGGGGACTCTGATGTAAGGGGGGCTCTGTGGGGACTCTGAAGTAAGGGGGGCTCAGTGGGGACTCTGATGTAAGGGGGGCTCTGTGGGGACTCTGATGAAAGGGGGGCTCTGTGGGGACTCTGATGAAAGGGGGGCTCTGTGGGGACTCTGATGAAAGGGAACTCTGATGTTAGGGGGGCTCTGTTGGGACTCTGATGTAAGGTGGACTCTGATGTAAGGGGACTCTGATGTAAGGGGGACTCTGATGTAAGGGGGACTCTGATGTAAGGGGGACTCTGATGTAAGGGGGACTCTGATGTAAGGGGGACTCTGTGGGGACTCTGATGTAAGGGGGACTCTGTGGGGACTCTGATGTAAGGGGGACTCTGTGGGGACTCTGATGTAAGGGGGACTCTGTGGGGACTCTGATGAAAGGGGGACTCTGTGGGGACTCTGATGAAAGGGGGACTCTGTGGGGACTCTGATGAAAGGGGACTCTGATGTAAGGGGGGCTCTGTGGGGACTCTGATGAAAGGGGACTCTGATGTAAGGGGGACTCTGATGTAAGGGGGACTCTGATGTAAGGGGGGCTCTGTGGGGACTCTGATGTAAGGGGGGCTCTGTGGGGACTCTGATGAAAGGGGGGCTCTGTGGGGACTCTGATGAAAGGGGACTCTGATGTCAGGGGGCTCTGTGGGGACTCTGATGAAAGGGGACTCTGATGTAAGGGGGGCTCTGTGGGGACTCTGATGAAAGGGGGGCTCTGTGGGGACTCTGATGAAAGGGAACTCTGATGTTAGGGGGGCTCTGTTGGGACTCTGATGAAAGGGGACTCTGATGTAAGGTGGACTCTGATGTAAGGGGACTCTGATGTAAGGGGGACTCTGATGTAAGGGGGACTCTGATGTAAGGGGGACTCTGTGGGGACTCTGATGTAAGGGGGACTCTGTGGGGACTCTGATGTAAGGGGGACTCTGTGGGGACTCTGATGTAAGGGGGACTCTGTGGGGACTCTGATGTAAGGGGGACTCTGTGGGGACTCTGATGAAAGGGGACTCTGATGTAAGGGGGGCTCTGTGGGGACTCTGATGTAAGGGGGACTCTGATGTAAGGGGGACTCTGATGTAAGGGGGGCTCTGTGGGGACTCTGATGTAAGGGGGGCTCTGTGGGGACTCTGATGAAAGGGGACTCTGATGTCAGGGGGCTCTGTGGGGACTCTGATGAAAGGGGACTCTGATGTCAGGGGGCTCTGTGGGGACTCTGATGAAAGGGGACTCTGATGTAAGGGGGGCTCTGTGGGGACTCTGATGAAAGGGGGGCTCTGTGGGGACTCTGATGAAAGGGGGGCTCTGTGGGGACTCTGATGAAAGGGGGGCTCTGTTGGGACTCTGATGTAAGGGGGACTCTGATGTAAGGGGGACTCTGATGTAAGGGGGACTCTGATGTAAGGGGGACTCTGATGTAAGGGGGACTCTGTGGGGACTCTGATGTAAGGGGACTCTGATGTAAGGGGGGCTCTGTGGGGACTCTGATGTAAGGGGACTCTGATGTAAGGGGGGCTCTGTGGGGACTCTGATGAAAGGGGGGCTCTGTTGGGACTCTGATGAAAGGGGACTCTGATGTAAGGGGGACTCTGATGTAAGGGGGACTCTGATGTAAGGGGGACTCTGATGTAAGGGGGGCTCTGTGGGGACTCTGATGAAAGGGGACTCTGATGTCAGGGGGCTCTGTGGGGACTCTGATGTAAGGGGGGCTCTGTGGGGACTCTGATGTAAGGGGGGCTCTGTGGGGACTCTGATGTAAGGGGGGCTCTGTGGGGACTCTGATGAAAGGGGGGCTCTGTGGGGACTCTGATGAAAGGGGGGCTCTGTGGGGACTCTGATGAAAGGGAACTCTGATGTTAGGGGGGCTCTGTTGGGACTCTGATGAAAGGGGACTCTGATGTAAGGGGACTCTGATGTAAGGGGGACTCTGATGTAAGGGGGACTCTGATGTAAGGGGGACTCTGATGTAAGGGGGACTCTGATGTAAGGGGGACTCTGTGGGGACTCTGATGTAAGGGGGACTCTGTGGGGACTCTGATGTAAGGGGGACTCTGTGGGGACTCTGATGAAAGGGGGACTCTGATGAAAGGGGGACTCTGTGGGGACTCTGATGAAAGGGGGACTCTGTGGGGACTCTGAAGAAAGGGGACTCTGATGTAAGGGGGGCTCTGTGGGGACTCTGATGAAAGGGGACTCTGATGTAAGGGGGACTCTGATGTAAGGGGGACTCTGATGTAAGGGGGGCTCTGTGGGGACTCTGATGTAAGGGGGGCTCTGTGGGGACTCTGATGAAAGGGGGGCTCTGTGGGGACTCTGATGAAAGGGGACTCTGATGTCAGGGGGCTCTGTGGGGACTCTGATGAAAGGGGACTCTGATGTAAGGGGGGCTCTGTGGGGACTCTGATGAAAGGGGGGCTCTGTGGGGACTCTGATGAAAGGGAACTCTGATGTTAGGGGGGCTCTGTTGGGACTCTGATGAAAGGGGACTCTGATGTAAGGTGGACTCTGATGTAAGGGGACTCTGATGTAAGGGGGACTCTGATGTAAGGGGGACTCTGATGTAAGGGGGACTCTGTGGGGACTCTGATGTAAGGGGGACTCTGTGGGGACTCTGATGTAAGGGGGACTCTGTGGGGACTCTGATGTAAGGGGGACTCTGTGGGGACTCTGATGTAAGGGGGACTCTGTGGGGACTCTGATGAAAGGGGACTCTGATGTAAGGGGGGCTCTGTGGGGACTCTGATGTAAGGGGGACTCTGATGTAAGGGGGACTCTGATGTAAGGGGGACTCTGATGTAAGGGGGGCTCTGTGGGGACTCTGATGTAAGGGGGGCTCTGTGGGGACTCTGATGAAAGGGGACTCTGATGTCAGGGGGCTCTGTGGGGACTCTGATGAAAGGGGACTCTGATGTCAGGGGGCTCTGTGGGGACTCTGATGAAAGGGGACTCTGATGTAAGGGGGGCTCTGTGGGGACTCTGATGAAAGGGGGGCTCTGTGGGGACTCTGATGAAAGGGGGGCTCTGTGGGGACTCTGATGAAAGGGGGGCTCTGTTGGGACTCTGATGTAAGGGGGACTCTGATGTAAGGGGGACTCTGATGTAAGGGGGACTCTGATGTAAGGGGGACTCTGGTGTAAGGGGGACTCTGATGTAAGGGGGACTCTGATGTAAGGGGGACTCTGATGTAAGGGGACTCTGATGTAAGGGGGGCTCTGTGGGGACTCTGATGTAAGGGGACTCTGATGTAAGGGGGGCTCTGTGGGGACTCTGATGAAAGGGGGGCTCTGTTGGGACTCTGATGAAAGGGGACTCTGATGTAAGGGGGACTCTGATGTAAGGGGGACTCTGATGTAAGGGGGACTCTGATGTAAGGGGGGCTCTGTGGGGACTCTGATGTAAGGGGGACTCTGTGGGGACTCTGATGTAAGGGGGACTCTGTGGGGACTCTGATGTAAGGGGGACTCTGTGGGGACTCTGATGTAAGGGGGACTCTGATGTAAGGGGGACTCTGTGGGGACTCTGATGAAAGGGGGACTCTGTGGGGACTCTGATGAAAGGGGACTCTGATGTAAGGGGGGCTCTGTGGGGACTCTGATGAAAGGGGACTCTGATGTAAGGGGGACTCTGATGTAAGGGGGACTCTGATGTAAGGGGGGCTCTGTGGGGACTCTGATGTAAGGGGGGCTCTGTGGGGACTCTGATGAAAGGGGGGCTCTGTGGGGACTCTGATGAAAGGGGACTCTGATGTCAGGGGGCTCTGTGGGGACTCTGATGAAAGGGGACTCTGATGTAAGGGGGGCTATGTGGGGACTCTGATGAAAGGGGGGCTCTGTGGGGACTCTGATGAAAGGGAACTCTGATGTTAGGGGGGCTCTGTTGGGACTCTGATGAAAGGGGACTCTGATGTAAGGTGGACTCTGATGTAAGGGGACTCTGATGTAAGGGGGACTCTGATGTAAGGGGGACTCTGATGTAAGGGGGACTCTGATGTAAGGGGGACTCTGATGTAAGGGGGACTCTGGGGACTCTGATGTAAGGGGGACTCTGTGGGGACTCTGATGTAAGGGGGACTCTGTGGGGACTCTGATGTAAGGGGGACTCTGTGGGGACTCTGATAAAGGGGGCTCTGATGTAAGGGGGGCTCTGTGGGGACTCTGATGTAAGGGGGACTCTGATGTAAGGGGGACTCTGATGTAAGGGGGACTCTGATGTAAGGGGGGCTCTGTGGGGACTCTGATGTAAGGGGGGCTCTGTGGGGACTCTGATGAAAGGGGACTCTGATGTCAGGGGGCTCTGTGGGGACTCTGATGAAAGGGGACTCTGATGTCAGGGGGCTCTGTGGGGACTCTGATGAAAGGGGACTCTGATGTAAGGGGGGCTCTGTGGGGACTCTGATGAAAGGGGGGCTCTGTGGGGACTCTGATGAAAGGGGGGCTCTGTGGGGACTCTGATGAAAGGGGGGCTCTGTGGGGACTCTGATGTAAGGGGGGCTCTGTTGGGACTCTGATGTAAGGGGGACTCTGATGTAAGGGGGACTCTGATGTAACTGGGACTCAGATGTAAGGGGGACTCTGTGGGGACTCTGATGTAAGGGGGACTCTGATGTAAGGGGGGCTCTGTGGGGACTCTGATGAAAGGGGGGCTCTGTTGGGTCTCTGATGATAGGGGACTCTGATGTAAGGGGGACTCTGATGTAAGGGGGACTCTGATGTAAGGGGGACTCTGATGTAAGGGGGGCTCTGTGGGGACTCTGATGTAAGGGGGACTCTGTGGGGACTCTGATGAAAGGGGGACTCTGTGGGGACTCTGATGAAAGTGGGACTCTGTGGGGACTCTGATGAAAGGGGGACTCTGTGGGGACTCTGATGAAAGGGGGACTCTGTGGGGACTCTGATGAAAGGGGGACTCTGTGGGGACTCTGATGAAAGGGGGACTCTGTGGGGACTCTGATGAAAGGGGGACTCTGTGGGGACTCTGATGAAAGGGGGACTCTGTGGGGACTCTGATGAAAGGGGGACTCTGTGGGGACTCTGATGAAAGGGGGACTCTGTGGGGACTCTGATGAAAGGGGGACTCTGTGGGGACTCTGATGAAAGGGGGACTCTGTGGGGACTCTGATGAAAGGGGGACTCTGTGGGGACTCTGATGAAAGGGGGACTCTGTGGGGACTCTGATGAAAGGGGACTCTGATGTCAGGGGGCTCTGTGGGGACTCTAATGAAAGGGGACTCTGATGTAAGGGGGGCTCTGCGGGGATTCTGATGAAAGGGGACTCTGATGTAAGGGGGGCTCTGTGAGGACTCTGATCTGAGAATTCTGATAAGGGAACTCTGATGAAAGGGGGGCTCTGTGAGGACTCTGATGTGAGGACTCTGTGAAAGGGGACTCTAATGTAAGGGGGGCTCTGTAAGGACTCTGATGAAAGGGGACTCTGATGTGAGGACTCTGATGAAAGGGGACTCTGATGTAAGGACTCTGTGAAAGGGGACTCTGATGTAAGGGGGGCTCTGTGGGGATTCTGATGAAAGGGGACTCTGATGTAAGGGGGGCTCTGTAAGGACTCTGATGAAAGGGGACTCTGATATGAGGACTCTGATGAAAGGGGGCTCTGATGTAAGGGGGCAGGAGAAGCTGGAGACCTGCACAGTGAGCAGAGAGTAAACGGGGGGGGGGGGTAATTGCGGGGACACTGTAATATAAAGGGGTCTGCCCCTCCCCCCCGGGTTCCTGGAAAAATTGGCGGCTCAGTCTTAAATGCCCGGGCCTATTTTTTGTCCCAGTCCGGGCCTGGTGGGGCCCGAGGTGAGTCTATGACCCTGCCCTGTGATTGGTTCCTGTAGAGGGAGCACAACCAATGGCAGTGGAGAGGTCTGAGGCTCTGTGGAGAACATAATCTGCCCGGTGAGTGTGTTCCTAACCCTGTGATTGGTTGGTGTGGAGGGAGTGCAGCCAATGGCAGTGGAGGAGGTGTGAAGCGGGAAATGTGAGGTGATTTGTCTCCTCAGCTCTTCTCTGACTGAAAAGACATTACAGGGAATATGGAGGACACAACATGGGCTCACTCAGGGTAACCCTAGAATAATATCTGCTTACCCCTCCTCTGCTACCAACTCCACTCTACTATCTCCGGACTTCCTGTGTGTGTGACCCCACTTCCTGTCTGTGTGACCCCACTTCCTGTCTGTGTGACCCCACTGGATGGAAGAAGAAGAAGAAATTGCCCGCTATAGCACAGTGTGAGTATCTCCAATGCTGCTGAGGGGAACTCAATCCCCTCTATGTATTCTTGACATTGTAATTAGGTGGGGACTCTGTATTAGGGTGACCACATTTCCAAACTGCCATTCAGGGACACCCCCCCCCTAAAAAAAGATATTTTTTTTTGTGACCCCCCCATAGATTTCACTGGTTCATCTCCTGGGACCTGCAGTTCTTCACTAGTTGGGGGGTTACATCTTTAGCTCTGAGGGAAATCTTTCCAAACGAAAAGAGACCTTGTGAAACACCAGAGAATTCACACAGGGGAGCGTCCTTATTCATGTTCAGAGTGCGAGAAATCTTTCAAAACGAAAGGACACCTTGTGCAACACCAGAGAATTCACACAGGAGAGCGTCCTTATTCATGTTCAGAGTGCGGAAAATCTTTCAAAATTAAAGGAGACCTTGTGAAACACCAGAGAATTCACACAGGAGAGCGTCCTTATTCATGTTCAGAGTGCGGGAAATCTTTCACTCAGAAAGGAATCCTTGTGCAACACCAGAGAATTCACACAGGGGAGCGTCCTTATTCATGTTCAGAGTGCGGAAAATCTTTCAAAATTAAAGGAGACCTTGTGAAACACCAGAGAATTCACACAGGAGAGCGTCCTTATTCATGTTCAAAGTGCGGGAAATCTTTCACTCAGAAAGGAATCCTTGTGCAACACCAGAGAATTCACACAGGGGAGCGTCCTTATTCATGTTCAGAGTGCGGGAAATCTTTCACTCAGAAAGGAATCCTTGTGCAACACAAGAGAATTCACACAGGGGAGCGTCCTTATTCATGTTCAGAGTGCGGAAAATCTTTCAAAATTAAAGGAGACCTTGTGAAACACCAGAGAATTCACACAGGAGAGCGTCCTTATTCATGTTCAGAGTGCAGGAAATCTTTTAAAACGAAAGGAGACCTTGTGAAACACCAGAGAATTCACACAGGGGAGCGTCCTTATTCATGTTCAGAGTGCGAGAAATCTTTCAAAACGAAAGGACACCTTGTGCAACACCAGAGAATTCACACAGGGGAGCGTCCTTATTCATGTTCAGAGTGCGGAAAATCTTTCAAAATTAAAGGAGACCTTGTGAAACACCAGAGAATTCACACAGGAGAGCGTCCTTATTCATGTTCAGAGTGCGGGAAATCTTTCACTCAGAAAGGAATCCTTGTGCAACACCAGAGAATTCACACAGGGGAGCGTCCTTATTCATGTTCAGAGTGCGGAAAATCTTTCAAAATTAAAGGAGACCTTGTGAAACACCAGAGAATTCACACAGGAGAGCGTCCTTATTCATGTTCAGAGTGCGGGAAATCTTTCACTCAGAAAGGAATCCTTGTGCAACACCAGAGAATTCACACAGGGGAGCGTCCTTATTCATGTTCAGAGTGCGGAAAATCTTTCAAAATTAAAGGAGACCTTGTGAAACACCAGAGAATTCACACAGGAGAGCGTCCTTATTCATGTTCAGAGTGCGGGAAATCTTTCACTCAGAAAGGAATCCTTGTGCAACACCAGAGAATTCACACAGGGGAGCGTCCTTATTCATGTTCAGAGTGCGGAAAATCTTTCAAAATTAAAGGAGACCTTGTGAAACACCAGAGAATTCACACAGGAGAGCGTCCTTATTCATGTTCAGAATGTGGGAAATCTTTCTCTCAGAAAAGACACCATGGGGCTGATTTACTAATGAATCTGCGCTGCGCCGGTACATGCCTTAATTAGTGCGCTGGATGAAGCCCTAATTAGGCGCATGAACCGGCGGCAGCAGCAGCGCGATGTGATTGATAACTAAAGCCGCCGCCGAACTCCCTGTATAAGTCTATGGGGGGAAATCTTAATAGTGAATTTTAAAGGCTAATCTGCAAGTTTTGTCCTAAAAAGTGTTTGGGGACCTCAGTCCTGCCCCAGGGGACATGTACCAATGCTTTTTTTATTTTTTAAAACGGCCGTTTTTTCGGGAGCAGTGATTTTAATAATGCTAAAAGTGCAATAATAAAAGTGTAATTTTCCTTTAAATTTCGTACTATGGGGGGCTCTAATGTCAGCATGTGAAAAAGCGCATGTTTCCCGTGGTTAGAAATGTCTCTGCACAAAATGTCATTTTTCAAAGGAAAAAAGCCATTTAAAACTGACTCGCGGCAATAATGAATTGTCGGCTCCCGGCAATTGCAGGAGAATTCATTCATTAAAAAAAGGAAAAAAAAAGCGTGGGGGTCCCCCCAAATTCAATAACCAGACCCTTTAGGTCTGGTATGGATATTAAGGGGAACCCCGCCGTCAATTTAAAAAAAAAATGACGTGGGGTTCCCCCCAAATATCCATAACCAGACCCTTCGGGTCTGGTGTGGAATTTAAGGGGAACTCCACTCCAAATTAAAAAAAAAATGGCGTGGAGTCCCCCCTAAAATCCACACCAGACCCCTTATCCGAGCACATTGACCTGGCCGGCCGCAGAAAAGAGGGGGGGACAGAGCGCGGCCCCCCCCCTCTCCTGAACCGCACCAGGCCACATGCCCTCAACATTGGGAGGGTGTTTTGGGGTGCCCCCCAAAACACCTTGTCCCCATGTTGATGAGGACAAGGGTCTCTTCCCCACAACCCTTGCCCGGTGGTTGTGGGGGTCTGCGGGCAGGAGGCTTATCGAAATCTGGAAGACCCCTTTAACAAAGGGGCCCCCCAGATCCCGGCCCCCCCCCTGTGTGAAATGGTAATGGGGTACCTTGTACCTCTACCATTTCACGAGAAAAAAAATGTAAAGGGTTAAAAAAGACAAGAGCCGGTTTTTGACAAGTCCTTTATTATCTTCTTTCTTCTTTTCTTCGGGTTTCTTCTTCCTCCTCCTTCTTCTTCCTCTGCTTCTGTCTTGGGTCTTCTATTCCCGCATCTTGCCCGGCGTGTTCTTCCATCTTCTGTTCCTCCCGCTGTCCTTCTCGTCCGCATCTTCTTCTCCTTCTTCTTCTTCGCCGGAGGCGCCGCTTCCAATTGAAATCCCCGCTGTCTGCCGGACCACGCCCCCCCCTCTGACGCCACGGGCAAGCTCTTAGGAGTGTGCTGCAAGTGCGTCAGAGGGGGGCGTGGTCACAAGTGAGAGGGCGGGCAATTCAATTTGAAGCTCGTGCGCGGCTTTTTCTTTGCCAGAGTCGCCGCTTCCAATTGAATTGCCCGCTTTCTGGAACATGTGACCACGCCCCCCTCTGACGCACTGGCACCACACGGGGACTTTCCTAAGAGCTTGCCCGTGGCGTCAGAGGGGGGGCGTGGTCCGGCAGACAGCGGGGATTTCAATTGGAAGCGGCCGCTCCGGCGAAGAAGAAGAAGGAGAAGATGCGGACGAGAAGGACAGCGGAAGAAGATGGAAGAACACGCCGGGCAAGATGCGGGAATAGAAGACCCAAGACAGAAGCAGAGGAAGAAGAAGGAGGAGGAAGAAGAAACCCGAAGAAAAGAAGAAAGAAGATAATAAAGGACTTGTCAAAAACCGGCTCTTGTCTTTTTTAACCCTTTACATTTTTTTTACTCGTGAAATGGTAGAGGTACAAGGTACCCCATTACCATTTCACACAGGGGGGGGGCGGGATCTGGGGGGCCCCTTTGTTAAAGGGGTCTTCCAGATTTCGATAAGCCTTCCGCCCGCAGACCCCCACAACCACCGGGCAAGGGTTGTGGGGAAGAGACCCTTGTCCTCATCAACATGGGGACAAGGTGTTTTGGGGGGCACCCCAAAACACCCTCCCAATGTTGAGGGCATGTGGGCTGGTGCGGTTCAGGAGAGGGGGGGGGCCGCGCTCTGTCCCCCCCTCTTTTCTGCGGCCGGCCAGGTCAACGTGCTCGGATAAGGGGTCTGGTGTGGATTTTAGGGGGGACTCCACGCCATTTTTTTGTAAATTTGGGGTGGAGTTCCCCTTAAATTCCACACCAGACCTGAAGGGTCTGGTTATTGAATTTGGGGGGACCCCCACGTCATTTGAATAATTATTTTAAATTTCGTACCATGGGGGGGGGGGGGGATGTCAGCAGGTGAATAAAGTGCACTTTTCCTGCGGTTAGAAATATGTCTTTGCACAAAATGACATTCTGAAAAAAAAATAAAAAAAAAAAGCCATTTAAAACTGACTCGCGGCAATAATGAATTGTCAGCTCTTGGAAATTGCAGGAGAATTCATTCATAAAAAAACGAAAACAAAAAGCGTGGGGGTCCCCCCAAATTCAATAACCAGACCCTTTAGGTCTGATATGGATATTAAGGGGAACCCCGCCGTCAATTTATTTAAAAAATGACGTGGGGTTCCCCCCAAATATCCATAACCAGACCCTTCGGGTCTGGTGTGGAATTTAAGGGGAACTCCACCCCAAAAAAAAAAAAAATGGCGTGGAGTCCCCCCTAAAATCCACACCAGACCCCTTATCCAAGCACGTTGACCTGGCCGGCCGCAGAAAAGAGGGGGGGACAGAGTGCGGCCCCCCCCCTCTCCTGAACCGCACCAGGCCACATGCCCTCAACATTGGGAGGGTGTTTTGGGGTGCCCCCCAAAACACCTTGTCCCCATGTTGATGAGGACAAGGGTCTCTTCCCCACAACCCTTGCCCGGTGGTTGTGGGGGTCTGCGGGCAGGAGGCTTATCGAAATCTGGAAGACCCCTTTAACAAAGGGGCCCCCCAGATCCCGGCCCCCCCCCTATGTGAAATGGTAATGGGGTACCTTGTACCTCTACCATTTCACGAGAAAAAAAATGTAAAGGGTTAAAAACGACAAGAGCCGGTTTTTGACAAGTCCTTTATTATCTTCTTTCTTCTTTCCTTCGGGTTTCTTCTTCCTCCTCCTTCTTCTTCCTCTGCTTCTGTCTTGGGTCTTCTATTCCCGCATCTTGACTGGCGTGTTCTTCCATCTTCTTCCGCTGTCCTTCTCGTCCGCATCTTCTCCTTCTTCTTCTTCTTCGCCGGAGGCGCCGCTTCCAATCGAAATCCCCGCTGTCTGCCGGACCACGCCCCCCCTCTGACGCCACGGGCAAGCTCTTAGGAAAGTCCCCGTGTGGTGCCTGTGCGTCAGAGGGGGGCGTGGTCACATGTTCCAGAAAGCGGCCAATTCAATTGGAAGCGGCGACTCCGGCAAAGAAAAAGCCGCGCACGAGCTTCGAATTGAATTGGCCGCCCTCTCACTTGTGACCACGCCCCCCTCTGACGCACTGGCAGCACACTCCTAAGAGCTTGCCCGAGGCGTCAGAGGGGGGGGGGGCGTGGTCCGGCAGACAGCGGGGATTTCAATTGGAAGCGGCGCCTCCGGCAAAGAAGAAGAAGAAGGAGAAGATGCGGACGAGAAGGACAGCGGGAGGAACAGAAGATGGAAGAACACGCCAGTCAAGATGCGGGAATAGAAGACCCAAGACAGAAGCAGAGGAAGAAGAAGGAGGAGGAGGAAGAAACCCGAAGGAAAGAAGAAAGAAGATAATAAAGGACTTGTCAAAAACCGGCTCTTGTCTTTTTTAACCCTTTACATTTTTTTTACACGTGAAATGGTAGAGGTACAAGGTACCCCATTACCATTTCACACAGGGGGGGGGCCGGGATCTGGGGGGCCCCTTTGTAAAAGGGGTCTTCCAGATTTCGATAAGCCTCCTGCCCGCAGACCCCCACAACCACCGGGCAAGGGTTGTGGGGAAGAGACCCTTGTCCTCATCAACATGGGGACAAGGTGTTTTGGGGGGCACCCCAAAACACCCTCCCAATGTTGAGGGCATGTGGCCTGGTGCGGTTCAGGAGAGGAGGGGGGCCGCGCTCTGTCCCCCCCTCTTTTCTGCGGCCGGCCAGGTCAACGTGCTCGGATAAGGGGTCTGGTGTGGATTTTAGGGGGGACTCCACGCCATTTTTTTTTTTATTTGGAGTGGAGTTCCCCTTAAATTCCACACCAGACCTGAAGGGTCTGGTTATGGATATTTGGGGGGAACCCCACGTCATTTTTTTTAAAAATTGATGGCGGGGTTCCCCTTAATATCCATACCAGACCTAAAGGGTCTGGTTATTGAATTTGGGGGGACCCCCACGCTTTTTTTTTGGTGTTTTTAATGAATGAATTCTCCTGCAATTTCCAAGAGCTGACAATTCATTATAGCCGCGAGTCAGTTTTAAATGGCTTTTTTCCTTCAGAATGTCATTTTTCACATGCTGACATTACACCCAGGGCCGCCATCAGGGGGGTACAGGCAGTACACCTGCAGGGCCGCCATTAGGGGGGTACAGGCATTACACCGCCCGGGGGTCCCCAGGGGCCCCCAGGGGCCCGGATGGGAACCACCCTAAAACAAAAAAAAACAATTTTTTTTTTTTTTTTTTTGTTTAAGGGCTCCGAAGGTCCCCAGGGGCCCGGAGGCCACTAAGGGCCCCAGATGGCAAGCCCTTTTTTTTAAAAAAAATATATATATTTAAAAAAAAATATATATTTTTTTTAATATATTTGTTTATTTTTTTTTTAAGGAAAGGGCCCAGAGGTCCCCAGGGCCCTGGAAGGCTACCCCCTTGTTTTTTTACTTTTTTTCCGATAAATGTTATATTTAAAAAATATATATATATGTATTTTCTCTCTTTTGTATTTTTATTTGATAAAGAGCACAGAGGTCCCCAGGGCCCCGGATGGCTACCCCCCTTTTTTATATATATTTTTCTTTATTTCTTATTTCTGTCAAAATTTTTGTAAAGGGCCCCTCCGCTCCTCAATTTGTGGCACCACCCCCCCACCCCCCGCTTCTCAATTTCATGCGGCAGCACCCCCCCCCCCGGTTCTCTGCTCCAGGGGGCCCATGCCTGAAGCTGTGTAAGGGGCCCCAAAATTCATGATGGCGGCCCTGTACACCTGTAAGGGGCCCGGGGGTCCGGAGGTGCCCAGATGCCTGGAGGCCCCCCAGCGCCCCAGATGGTAACCCCCCTCTTTTTTTTTTTGTATATATATTTGGTAGTTGGTTTTTGTAGGATTTTTTATTAAAGGGCCAATTTTTGGAATTTAATATTTTTTTGCAGTCTGGAGGTCCCCAGGGCCCCGGGTGGCAACCCCCCAAATTTTTTGTTATTAAAGGGCCAATGTTTTGGTTTAGGGGTCTGGAGGTCCCCAGTGGCCTGGTCCCCAGTGGCCCGGAGATCCCAGGGCTCCAGATGACAACCCCCCACCTTTACAAAAAAAAAAAAAAAAAAAAACATATGATATATTTTTTGGTTATTTTTTCAACATATATATATATAATATAATTTTGAAAGCTCCCAGAGGGCCCCAGATGACAACCTTTTTGCTTCTAAAAATGTTATAAACATTTTCCCCAGGTTTGTTACTTTTTACTTTAATTTCTTTTTTAAAGTGTATTTTGTGCGTGAAGTCGAGAGAGAGGAGCTGGACTTGCAATCGCCATCCTTCTCCATGCCCCCGGTGGCAATGGTGGGTGTGAGGGGGGCCTGTCCCCGATGGGACAGAGGGACTCCCCCTATGAAGGAGTGTAGCCCACCCAGCCAGCCCTGTAGGTCCTTCACCTCCCTTTATTTTAGGAGACCTCATGGCCAAAGTGTGTGCAAGTGTGGTGTTTTTTTTTGTGGGGGGGGGGGGTGGGCATACTAAGCACAGGCGTACCTTGCATAGCACACCCACCGGGAGCCGGGCTGACACCACCAAACTCAATTCATATGTAGCCGAGACCGGGATCCGAACCCTTGGCTGCAGAGGTGAACGGCTTGTCAGCGCAGTGCCATTCACGTTGAGCCACCACAGCTCCCACCCAATGTTATTTTTTTTTTAGATTTTTGGTAGTTATTTTTTATTAAAGGGCCCAGAGCTCCCAAGGCAACCCCCTTTTTTATTATTTTATATATGTAGATATTGTAATTTATTTTTCATTAAAGAGCCCAGAAGTTTCTTTTTATTAAAGGGCCCAGTGGTCCCCAGGGCCCCCGGATGGCTACCACCCTTTTTAATATATATTTTTCTATATGTATTTTTTAGTAAAGGAACCCCCCGCTTATCAAATTGCGGCAGCCCCCCCCCCCCCTTCTTAATATCAGGCGGCACCCCCCCCCCTATTCTCTGCTCCAGGGGGCCCATGCCTGAAGCTGTGTAAGGGGCCCCATAATTCCTGATGGCGCCCCTAATTGCCTCCCCCCCCCCCATGGTACGAAATTTCAAGGAATTTTTCACTTTTATTGTTGCACTTTAACCACTTCCATACCGCGCCTATTCTGGCACTTCTCTCCTTCATGTAACAATTATATTTTCTTCCTTGAAACTTACTCAGGACCCCCAAACATTATATATATTTTATTAACAAACACCCTAGGGAATAAAGTGGCGGCCATTTTTTCGGACACATTTCCAACAGTATTTGTGCCAAAAAATTTCTAACGTTTTTTTTTTTTTTGGCTTTCCAAAAAAAAACCTGTTTCATGAATGACAAAATAAGAAAGCAGTAAAGCTAGGCCAATTTTTAGGGATAAGGTAAAAGATGATGTTACACCGAGTAAATAGATACCTAACTTGTCACGCTTTCATATTGCGCACACTCATGGAATGGCGCTAAACTTCGTTATTAAAAATCTCCATAGGCAACGCTTGACTTTTTTTCTCAGGTTACCACTTTTGAGTTACAGAGGAGGTCTAGTGCTAACATTATTGCTCTCGCTCTAACGCACGCTATGATACCTCACATGTGGGGTTTGAAGGATGTTTACATATGTGGGTGGGACTTGCATGCGTGTTCGCTTCTGAGTGCGAGCTACTAGGGACAGGAGCATTTAAATTCCTTTGTTATTTTATTTTTTTACTTAATATTTTATTTTTTGCACTTGTTTGTCCCTTTGTTTGTATTATTTTTCACTTTTCTTCCTATTACAAGGAATGTAAACATCCCTTGTAATAGGACTAGTGTGTGACAGGTCCTCTTTATAGAGAAAGGCGGGGTCAATTAGACCCCACATCTGTCCTCCAGGCTGGAAATCATGGAATTGGTAAAAAAAAAAAACATCTCATGCTTTCAGCTGCAATCATGTTCGTTCAGCACAGTAGCGTAGTGTGTAGCATGTTCACCTAGCAGCAAAAGGGTTGCTGGTTCGAATCCCGCCCGTGACACTATCTGCCTGGAGTTTGCATGTTCTCCCTGTGCGGGTTTCCTCCCACAATCTAAAAACATGCTGTAAATTGGATCCTGTCTAAATAAGCCCTAATATGCAGTAGGATATTTAGGTTTTGTGCTTCCCTAGGCCTGACCAAATTTTGGCACCCCCCTAATAGAAAAATGACCCACCCTTCCTGTCAAGGCCACACCCTGTTTTTTTATGACCCACCCAGGAATTTTCAGGGGACACACACAAGTTCTGTGGGGGGGGACTTGGGGGGGCCCTTAATTTGCCTACTTTTTCGATCACTTCCTGTTTGGCTATGGGGCAGGAAGTGAAGGCCAATCTCCCCAAACGGACAGGGATAATACAAAATAAACTGACACAGCTTCTAACCCCCCCCCCCCCCCACCACCCCCCCCCCCCCCCCACTCTATCCAAAATGAAAGAAATCCAAAAAATAAAAGTGATGATTATTGTTCCAGTTTAACCCCAAATTTCAGATCATTTTATTGAGAGGCTTAAGAAAATATAACCATGCCAATAGGCCAGGATCCAGCGTTGCTAATATGTATGAATGTGTGTTAGGGACCCCCACAAACACCACCCAATGTTAAATCAACTATTTTCTTGTTTGTTTTGGGGATGCCTGCACCCCTGATAGGGTAAAGACACCTCACAAATGTTGTCACTTTCTACTTAATTCATTCACTTCCTGCCACACAGGAAGTGAGGGAAACACCTGAGTAATGTTTTGTTGGGGACACACAGATCAATATAAATAGTTTCCCATTTTGGAAATGGCATTTTGCTGTGTACACCCCAAATTAGTAGGAATCTTGGACTTTGGGGTCCATTTACTAAAGGCAAATCCACTTTGCACTACAAGTGGACAAGCAAGGAAGAAAACTCAAAACTTGGCGGGATTGGAAGTAAAAACCATCAGTGCTTCCCTTCTGATTTTCATTGCCTACGCTTCTACTGCAGAGCGGCTTTGCCTTTACTAAACCCCAAAATAACTAATCATTTGGGGTGTACACTGCAGTGCAATTTGCTTAATGGTGACACTAGTTAGATTGACCTGTGCCCCGAAGAAAAGACCATTGGTAGGGTTTTAACCTCACTTCCTGTTCAGCTGTGTGACAGGAAGTGAAGCCAATTTTAGGAAAAGGGACACAAAGCCCAACCTAAAAACACTAGCAGGGGTTCTAACACTCAATTGGCTTCCCTCAAACAACCCACAATTAGAATAGGATTGTCTTGTGCTAGTTTCAAGCACAGCGCTGTAAATCAGCACTTCAAGCCTGTCCACCAATACACCACCCCCCCCCCCCCCCCCCCCTCCAACAGGCCCTGTTTGCAGCTTTTCCTACATCTTGCACATGTGCTTTAAAAAGTCAGTCTGGACATCAGTTCTAGGAAACAATACTTACCGCTTTGTCCTTCCTTTTCTGGTGACTAAACATTTCATGCATACACACCAGGAAAGAGCTTAGAGACAAATCACACTTGATGGTTTAGGCCCAAACTAGTTCAGCTGCAGCGGTTGAAATCCATAGCATGAAAAAAATATCACAAAACAAACTTCAAAATTTGAAAGTAATTTTATTGGTCCACAAAACAAGGAAAGCAAAAAAAAAATTACAAATAAACACACCAAAAATATATAAAAACACCTAAAAACAAAAAAGACCAACGTTTATTTCACAGTCATTGGAAAATAAATCATGCTTTTGAAATAACAGGATAGACCCACAGGATTAAAACATTAGTCATTAACATCTTGAGAAACATTTAGCAAAATTATGTAGCAGAGAAAACATCAAAAAATACAAAACTTGCTCCAAAACATCTCTGTTTCACTCCGCCATTCCTTCCAGCCAGCAAATCTGCCCCCTCTGAGGGGCAGCTGACACGTGCAGTATCCACGCTTTTTATAACATGTGTGCTAATGAACCAATTGGAAACACATGAAGAAATGTCAGCCTCTAGTTTGTGTGCACTTGGAACTGCTTACACCTGTTAAGGATGTCCTTAAATTACTAAGCCAAAAAAAGAGCTTTCTGAGCATGCTCAGAAAGATGCAAGTCATTTTCAGGATGAAACTTCCAACTTCTTTTTCTAACTGTTCGAGCATGCCCAGTTCACTCGAAATGCAGTACCAGAATCAAATCTGCAATGGCGGATGAAAGCATTAGAGGTGTTAAATTTTTTTTGGTCCCCATGAAGTGATGCTTTACAAGCTGAACGGGAGGTCTTATAGAATTTTTACGTAACAAACCTAAATAGTAATAATTTAAACGCCCCTGTCCCTAGTAGCTCGCAGTCAGAAGCGAACAAGCAGCATTTTTATTGTTTCCGGTTACCAGTTTAGATTTACAGATGAGGTCTAGTGCTATAAATATTCCTCTTGCTGTTACGCACGCTATGATACCTCACATGTGTGGTTTGAAGAATGTTTCCATATATGGGGGCGGGCCTTAAATGTGTAAGCCCCGCCCACATATTGAACCCCCGTTCAAACCCCACATGTGAGGTATCATAGCGTACGTTAGAGCGAGAGCAATACTTTTAGCACTAGACCTCCTCTGTAAATCTAAACTGGTAACCTGAAACACATAAAAAAGCGTTGCCTATGGGTATTTTCAAGTACTGAAGTTTGGCGCCATTCCATGAGTGTGTGCAATATTAAAGTGTAACATGTTGGGTATCTATTTACTCGGTGTAACATCATCTTTCACATTATGGCCATAAATTGGGCTAACTTTAGTGTATTCTTAATTTGTAACCACTTGAGCCCCAGAGCATATTACTGGTCACTGACGGGGCCATTTTTTGCATTTCAACACTGCGTCATTTTGACTGACAATTGCGTGGTTGTGCGACGTGGCCCCCAAAAAAATTGGGCGTCCTCATCCTCCCCCCCCCCCCTAAAAATTCAATTTTTTTTTTTTGTTGGTGGTATTTGATCACCTCTGCGTTTTTTCTTATTTTTGCTTGACCCAAAAATATAGCGACAATTTGGTAACTAAAAAAACATCTTTTTTACTGTTTGCTATAATAAATCTCCCCCAAAATATATTCAAAAAATGTTTGCCCTCAGTTTAGGCCGATAAGTATTCTTGGACATATTTTTGGTTGCAAAAAATCACAATAAGCGTTTGATTGGTTTGGGCAAAAGTTCTAAGTAGGGGTTGGTCTTATGGGTTTTTTTGGAATAATTTTTTGTTTTACTAGTAATGGTGGCTATCATTGTTTTTTCTGTCTAATGCGACATTGTGGCGGACACATTTTTGTGAGATTTGGCATTTTTGTAGCGAGCAATGGTATATAAATGCATTGCTTACTATAAAAATGACACTGGCAGGGAAGGGGTTAACACTAGGGGCGCGGAAGGGGTTGAATATGTTACCTGGGTGTGTTCTAACTGTAAAGGGGGTGGGACTGTGTAGGGGAAATGACAGATCGCTGTTCATACATTGTAGGGACAGACGAGCAGGCATTCCCCCCCCCCCCTGACAGGACCGGGATAAAGGGGAACTCCACCCCAAATTACAAAAAAAAAACGGCGTGGGGGTCCCCCTTCAGGTGCACAACAGGCTCTTAGATTTGATCTGGAACATAAGGGGTTAAACCCACGCCAAAAAACGGCGTGGGGTTCCCCCTCAGATCCAGACCAAACCCTTCTCCCAGGCACGCAGTCTGGCCGGACAGGAATGGGGGTGGGGACGAGCGAGCGCCCCCCCCCCCTCCTGAGCCGTACCAGACCACATGCCCTCGACATGGGGGAGTGTGTGCTGTGGGGGAGGGGGGCACTGCCCCCCCACCCCAAAGCACTCTTGTCCCCATGTCGATAGGGACAAGAGCCTCTTCCCGACAACCCTGGCCGTTGGTTGTCGGGGTATGCGGGCGGGGGGCTTATCAGAATCTGAGAGCCCCCTATATTAAGGGGGCCCCCAGATTCTGGCCCCCCACCCTATGTGAATGAGTATGGGGTACATCGTACCCCTACCCATTCACCGGGTGGAAAAGTGTAAACACAAAAAAAAACACACAGAAAAAAATAATTTATTAGTCAGCTCCGGGGGTCTTCTGCCGGGACCCCCCACCACCAGCCCATTGGGCCCCGGGCTTCGCCGTCTTCTGCCGGGGGGGGACACCCACCGATGATCTCCGCCATGTCCAGCCAGGCCCCCACCCCAAAATAAGCTCTTTCACATCCGGGGGGGGCCGGCCGAAAAAAGCAGAGAACAACGGGGGCGGAGCCCCTCGGTCTTCCAGACGTTTTCTGCCGGGGGGGCTCCAGCCCCGCACCGGTCTTCGCCGCCGCCTTCCGCCGGGGGGGGACACCCACCGATGCTCTCGGCCATGTTCGGCCAGGCCCCCTACCCCAAATCAAGCTCTTTTACATCCGGGGGGGGCCGGCGGAAATGGCGGAGAACAACGGGGGCGAAACCCCTCCTCGGTCTCAGTGCAGCTCCACCCACTGGCAGTAGTTCCGGCTCCTCCCACAGAGCTCATTCTGCTTCCTGCTGGAGAGGAGAGAAGACCTGTCTTCCAGAGCTCCTGTGTTCCAGCCTACCAGGACCAGCCTCCAGCCCCCAGCCCCCTGCCCCGGAAGAGGGGTGGGATGGCCTCCCTCAGCCCCGGAGGTGGACCGGCTTCCGGCCTCCGGAGGAGTCAACAGCACCTGCCCTCCAGCCAGACCACCGCCACCACCATCAGCAGGGAGGACCGTCTCTTCCTGGAGACCCAGGTGGGTCTCTCAGACTGGACAGCCCCTCAGCCAGGTGAGAATGAAGCAAGAACCAGGAGGAGGCGGGATAAAATCAAATCCTGCTGGTGAGGATATCTCAGGCCTGCGTGGAAAAGATGACTACTCTCGCAGGCCTGAGGGAAAAGAGGGACAGGTGCTCCAGTAATAAAAGATCTGAATTCAAGGGGGCCATCACCACCCTAGGACTAGAAGTAAAAGAAATATGGGAATACCTGGGGGGCTTTTGCCAACGTGGGGCTGGAGAGGCGAACTTCCTAGAGGAGCTCCGGAAGACCCTCCAGCAGGCCAACCGGGAAGGGAGCCAGGCAGCAAGGAGGAGTGGGCGGTCTAAGAAGGGGTCCCAACCCCCCAAACAGCCAGGAGAGTCAGGGGAGCCTGGGTGCAGTGGGGGGGGGGCGAGTGCCGGTGGTGCAGGGCCCAGTATGGCCATAAAACCTGGGGAGGGTTCCCGGGAGCCGATCCCTCGGTCCGTGGAAGGGACTGGGGGGTTGGCGAAGTCCGGGGAGTCCAGTGATCCAGGAGGTCGCCGGGCCCAGGTGCCGCCGGCGGTACCCCCCCGCCATCTTCAGGTCAGCATACCCAGGCTCCCCCAGGATGGTCGCACTGCCACAGCTGAAGCCCGCCATGTGTCGGCTTCCATGACCCCTCAGCTTGCAGAGGAGCGGGAGGATCTGGCCATGGAAAGGCCAGGGACTGCTCCTGCGGCTGCTATGTCATCGGGAGAGAGGCAGACACATGGTGGAGGCATTGTGCTGCGGTCATCTGGAGGTAAACAGCTTGTGTGCAGTGTGGCCAAGATGGCGCCGGCTGTTGGGGGTGGAGTAGACCGGGACCCGGAAGTGACCGCCCAAGAACCGGAAGTGCCCCAGCCGGAACCGGAAGTGCCCCAGCCGGAACCGGAAGTGACCAGACCGAAACCGGAAGTGACCATACCGAAACCGGAAGTGCCCGTCCCGCGACCGGAAGTGCCCCCCCGCGAGTTTGCGGTGGTCGGTGGGGGCTCAGGGGACCTGGGGGATGAGAGGCCGGGGGTACAGGGGTGCCCAGCCCCGGACGCTGCAGCAGGCACCTCCAGGCACCCCCGGCAGGAGATGGACAGAGACGTTGAGGACGGTAAATTGGACGGTAAGCTGCCACCCCCCCAGGTCCCCATGGACACTGCCACAGGCCCCGAGGGGCTCCCTGCAGCACAGGCGGGGTGGGGGGAAAGTCAGGTGGGACCCCTCCCAGTGGACTGTATAGCATACGATTATATCCGGCAGTTGGAGGGGTCCCAGGGGGGCTCCCCCCCAGTACAGGTGGAGTCCCAAGGGGCTGGTGTGGTCGCGGAGGGGTCTGGGTGGGGGAGTTGGGGGTTTGGTGGGGGTGGTACCCCCCTCTGCTGTGGTCCCGGGGGGGGGGGAGCCTGTAGTCAGGCCAAAGGTGGTGGGTCAGGGTGGTCAGGGTATATCAGCGGGGGTGGGTGCAACACCACCGGCAGGGATGGGGGCCCCCCCGTCCCCCCCCACTTCTGGGGGTGCTGAGGGGGGGTGCCCCACTTCCGGAGAACATCTTTCGGGGGTCTCCGGAGGCCAACTTATTGTCTGCCCTAAAGGGGGGTCGCTCTTTCGCCCAGGTGTTGGGCTCTCGTGCCCCTCTGGACCACCTGTACAGCCGGTTTGGCGCCCAGAATTTCCGCGCCCCCCCTGCTGACCAGGAGAGGACGCAGGGGTCGGCGTGGTGGACGAGGGGTACAGGTGGTCCAGAGAGGAGGCGTAGGAATGTTGTCCAGCTTCGGTACGAGGGTCCGGACCCCTGCCCCGCTCGAGGTGAGGTGGTGGGCCTGGTACTCTCCTTGGGTTTTGGGGTGGATGACCTTTTTGCTGTCATCCATCCCACCAACACACGGGAGTTTGATATAAGTTTTGTCACTCCCGTGTGTATGGAACGCTTTATCACCGGCTTTGGGTTGGTGAGGGGCGTTGACCCTTGGAAGAGGTACAGGCTCATTCCCATCTCCAGGCAGGAGGAGGTTAAGAACATCACCATCCTGGTGAGGAATGAGTCGCTCCCTCCGGAGGACATTGCCACCTGGCTCGGGAGGTACGGGCAGTTGCAGACCCCCCTGAGGAAGAACCTTGATGAGCGCGGGGTCTGGACCGGGGCTTGGCTGACCAGGATCCGGCTCAAGAGGGAGGGCAACAGTGTTGCCCACCTCCCTGGCAGCGCCTTTCTAGGCAGAGACCGGATCCTGGCGTTCTACCCGGGACAGCCCCGTCGTTGCTTCAAGTGCGGCAGCCCGACCCACATGAGCTCGGACTGCACGGTGGTCAGATGTGGCCGGTGCCACGAGTTTGGCCACCAGTCCGAGTCATGTGGGAAGATATGCTGCAACTTGTGTGGTGAGATGGGGCACCCATTTAGCAGGTGTCCCAAAGCATATCGGGGTTCTTCCTCAGGGGGGGGACCTCCCGGGCCGGGAGCGGCCGAAGCCCCCCCGGCGAGTGATGGCCGGGGGGGTGGGGATCCTGGAGCCCCTAGTACTACTCCGGAGGGACCAACAGGCCCATTGCCTCAAAGAAGGCGGAGCAGGCGGCGTGGGCGTGGGGCTCCCCCCCCGGGGGACACGGGCTCGGTTGGCCAGGAGGCTCTCTTCCGATCCTCCGGAGGGCGGAGCCGGTGGGGAGGAGTCGGGGAGGCCTGGGGGTCCCGGGCCTGAGGGTCCGGGGCCAGGGCCTTCCTCTCCTAATGTTGCAGGGCCGATCCCCATCCCCCTTCCCTTTCCCCCTCCTCACCATTGCCCCTCCCCTCCACCTGGCCCTCCATCTGTTTCCCCATGCCCTCCTCCCTCATCTTCCCCTCCTCGTACCCCCCCCCCTCGCCCCCCCCCTCCCAAGTCCCGTCCCCCCCCCCTCCCCTTCTTCTTCCCGTCCAGCTAAGTCTGGTCCCCCCCCTGTCCTCTCCCCTGTCTCTGGCCCCCCTCCTGCCTCTTCCATTCCCCCCCCTTCTGGACCCAGAGTCTCCTCTGGCCCTGTGGCCATGGAGATGGAAGCTGCTCGAGCCTCATCCAAGAGGGAAATCTCGAGCAGCGGGTCCGAGGAGGGGGGTGGTGTAGTCATCTCGGAGAGGTGGCAGGAGTGGGAGCAGGTGAGACGCAAAAAGAAGAAGGGGAAGGCTGCCAGATCTGGGGGCGGGAAGTCCCCAGTGAAGGGTGGGGTTCCCCCAGGGGCACGAAGTGGGGTGTCCCTGGGGAACCCGTTTGGTATCTTCTCCTCCTCCTCGGGCTCAGAGGAGGAGGAAGTGTAGATATGTAAATATGTTTTTGTGTTTGTAGTATGAAGGAGAACATGACCACTTTCAATCATTCTGATGGCGGTACCCTCTCCAATACGGCTTGCGACCATTAATGTCGCAAGTATTCGTTCTGCGGGAGCTCGTTTTATGGCCTTCGATTTTCTCAGCCGTGTTGAAGCTGACATTTTGTTTTTGCAGGAGACCTGGCTGGCATCTGTGGCAGAGATGCATCTAGCAAAGAGGGAGTGGAGATGTGGGCCCTCCCTCTGGTCTCTTGCGGCCGAGCCCTGCAGTGGGGTTGCGGTCCTTTTTAAGACTGGTCCGGTGGCTTGCCGGCGAGTGATTGAAGTGGAGATCGGTAGATGTCTGGTGGTGGACGCTGTCGTGAGGGGGCAATTCCTCCGGCTCATAAATTTTTATGGGCCTCAAACTAGGAGGGAGAGGAGGAGCCTCCTTACGGCGGTTAAGCCTTATCTTTTTACGTCCCAGCAGGTGATTTTTGGTGGCGATTTCAATATGATCACTAGGCCCAAAGACCGGGCAGGTGCCCGCCAACCCTCTGGGATATGATAGTATTTTTTTGAATAACGTAGTGAGGGAGGCCAGGTTGGTGGATGTGCACGTTCGTCACCTCCCCAACCTCACTGGTTTCACATTTTCCCGAGGTAGTAGTAAGAGTAGATTAGATAGGTTTTTTTTAAAGGAGGACTCTGTCTGCTCGGCTCCTGAGCTGCAGTCGGTAGAGTTCTCCGATCACTGTATGGTATCTGTGGCCCTGAATGTCGCTGACACTCCTCAGAAAGGGAGGGGTTTGTGGCGCCTGAATGGGTCGCTACTGGAGGATCCTGAGGTTAGGGAAGCCTATGAGGTTTTCTTCCTGGGCCAGACCTCGCTCCTTGAGGGCAACTGCTCCCGCCTTGAGTGGTGGGAAGTAGTTAAAAAGAGGTCTGGCGACTTTTTCCGGGAAATCTCTGGGTACAGGGCAGCTTCCAAGTACCAGGCTTACCAGAGACTACGCAGGCAGCTTGACCGCCTGGTGTCCTCTGGGGGCTCTCAGGAACAGATATCCGGTCTGAAGGCGCAGATGAAGGAGTGTCAGTACGACCGTCTCGCCTCCCTGGTTTTTGAGAGGGATTATGGGAAGTTTATCTCTCCTGATCCCTACAGGAGCTGTGGTGAGGTGGCGAGGTCGAAGGTCGTACATGGCCTGAAGGATGCCTCAGGATCTCTGGTCCGGTCCAGATCGGGGATCCTGGGTGTCGTCAGAGACCACTTTTCGGACCTCCTGAAGAAGCGGCCTCTAGACATGGAGAAAGTCAGGGAATTCCTTGATGAGACCCCGCTGGAAGTGGGGTCTGACCTTCCTGACTCTCTGACAGAAGAGATCTCGGTAGCTGAAGTTGAGCAGGCTATTAGCTCTTTAGCTTCTAAAAAGTCACCTGGGCCCGATGGGCTCACGGCCGAGTTCTACAAAACCTTTAAGAGCCTCTTGGCTCCTCATCTGAGGGACGTGTTTAGTGAATGTTTGGCCTATGGCCTGCTGCCTCCCTCAATGAGAAGGTCAGCTCTGATCCTACTGTCAAAGGGGAAAGATCCGTCTGTGGTGGAGAATTGGCGTCCGATCGCCCTTCTTACCACAGATAGGAAGATACTGGCAAAGATCTTGTTTACACGTCTGTCTGCTTTGGCGGGCAGGATGCTGTCTCCCTCTCAGCACTGCACAATTCCTGGCCGGGGCACTTTTAGTGCCGTCCTGAGCGTCCGGGAGGCTGTGGAAAGGTGCAGGGCTGATGGCAGCGAGCGGTATCTGCTTGCATTGGATCAGGCTAAGGCGTTTGATCGGGTGAACCACGAGTACCTTTGGCTGCTTCTGAGGAGATACGGTCTGCCTGATCAATTCGTTGATTGGCTGCAGGTATTGTATAGGGGAGCTGAGAGCTTCCCTCTTGTCAACGGTTGGGTGGGCCGGGCCTTTGCCGTGGACTCTGGCGTCCGGCAGGGGTGCCCGCTGAGCCCCCTCCTGTACATCTTTGCGGTCGACCCCTTCGTAAGGAGGCTAGACTGCGGGCGTCTGGGGGGGGTTCCGGTGGGACCTGTCGGGGGTCCGGTTTCGGCGGTGAGGGTTGTGGCCTATGCGGACGACGTCTCGGTGGTGGTATCTGGTCGTGAGGAGGCCCATTATGTGGAGTCCCAGATCGGGTGCTACTCTGAGGCGTCAGGCTCGCTGGTCAATTGGGACAAGAGTGAAGTTTTCTGGTTGGGGAAGGAGGGGGAGCAGTTCCCCCTTCCGGACGTGTTCCCCACGCCCGTACCAGAGATTCGAGTTCTTGGCATTCATTTCGGCCCGGGTGATTATCCCAAGCTAAACTGGGAGCGCAGGCTGGTGAGTGCCACTCGGAAGGTGAAGGCCTGGAAAGGTTGGAAACTTTCCCTGAGGGAAAGGGTAAGCTTGGTCAAGACGTACTTATTGCCTGAGTTTCTCTTTGTAAGCTATGTGTGTCTTTTGCCAGCATCTCTCTATGCTCGGGTCTATGGTCTGTTCTTCCTGCTGTTGTGGGGAAGCAGACTGAACCTGATCAAGAGGGAGGTCACATACCGCCAGCGACGGCAAGGTGGGTTGGACATGGTCAACCCGGTGGTGTTCTTTGTCACCATCTTTGTTAAATACAATTTGCAGTCCATATTTGTGGACGAGCCTTCCTGGTGGGAGTGTTCATGCAAGGACTGGCTCTTGCTGTTCTTGAGGCAGTGGGGGGAGGGGGGGAGGCCGGCGATCTGAGGAGATCGCATGGGTATCTCCCTTCCTATGTCCCCCTGGCATTAAAGGTACTGAGGCAGTGGCGGATAACTGCCCTGGAGGTGGGCTCTTTGGGTCGGCGGGAGCTGTACCTGAGGGTCATGGCCTCGGACATTTTGAAGCCCCTGTCTTTGAGGGACTGCCCTGAGAGGGTCCTCACGGAGGGGCTAGCCCTCTTGAATTCTTCTAGAATTCCAAGTAAGTTTTGGGATCTCGCATGGAGGTCGTTCCATGGACGACTCTATGTCCGTGCGAATCTCAAATACAGGAACCTGGGGGACAGGGACTGCCCCCGTCAGGAATGTGGTGGGACATTGGAGACCATGGACCATTTTCTGGTCCAATGTCCCTTCAACATGGAGGTTCTTACGAAGGTAGGGGGTGCCATTGGCTACCCCCGCCTTCCGGCCCTGACCTATGCTGAGCGAGTGTATGGTGATTTTGGGGTCCGCAGGGGATTTGAGTTATCGTCACTTTATTTAGTCAGCCTAGTTGTGCTTTATTACACTTGGCACGCTCGGTGTTTGGTGTCCACTAGGGACAAAATCCTGCCTGTGCATGAGGTGGTGGGCGGTATCTTTCGGGAGTTGGTGAAGGTGCGGGATCTGGAAAGGAGCAGGGTCGGGCCTGAGAGGTGTGCCCATTTATGGAGGGGGTTCCTCTTCCAGCCCCCTTAGGTCACGGCTCTGCCCCTCTCCATGGGTAGGGGCATCTATCCTTTTTCACCCCCTTAGATTTTGTTTATGGTATTTTTTTGAAATAAGGCTACAGACATGTCTGACTATCATGTTCTTGCTCATACGTGGGTTGTAGGTATTTGTTGTTGTGATGGTGGGGTGTGTTGTGGGTTGGCGATGATCTGGACAGTAGTGGTTTCTATGGACTTTAATATCTCCCTACTGTACCAGTGAGCCGTTTTAAGTGTTTTTTTTTTTTTTTGGCAATGATCTGGGCAAGCTTTTCTGATGGACTATAAAGACTTTCTCTTGTACCAGTGAGCCTGTTGTAAATACCTGTTCTGGTGCTATTTTTTTTTTTTTTCTTTATAGTTATTTCTTGGTGGGTGGAGGTCGGTGATTTGATGGTTTGTGTTTTGTTGTTTGTTTTTGTGTTATTTGGTTTATTTAGTTATTTTGTTTATTTTATATATTTGTTAACCTTTTGGTCGTAGTTTTATAAATAAAAAATTACCCCTCCTCGGTCTCAGTGCAGCTCCTCCCACTGGCAGTAGTTCCGGCTCCTCCCACAGAGCTCATTCTGCTTCCTGCTGGAGAGGAGAGAAGACCTGTCTTCCAGAGCTCCTGTGTTCCAGCCTACCAGGACCAGCCCCCAGCCCCCTGCCCCGGAAGAGGGGTGGGATGGCCTCCCTCAGCCCCGGAGGTGGACCGGCTTCCGGCCTCCGGAGGAGTCAACAGCACCTGCCCTCCAGCCAGACCACCGCCACCACCATCAGCAGGGAGGACCGTCTCTTCCTGGAGACCCAGGTGGGTCTCTCAGACTGGACAGCCCCTCAGCCAGGTGAGAATGAAGCAAGAACCAGGAGGAGGCGGGATAAAATCAAATCCCTGCTGGTGAGGATATCTCAGGCCTGCGTGGAAAAGATGACTACTCTCGCAGGCCTGAGGGAAAAGAGGGACAGGTGCTCCAGTAATAAGAGATCTGAATTCAAGGGGGCCATCACCACCCTAGGACTAGAAGTAAAAGAAATATGGGAATACCTGGGGGGCTTTTGCCAACGTGGGGCTGGAGAGGTGAACTTCCTAGAGGAGCTCCGGAGACCCTCCAGCAGGCCAACCGGGAAGGGAGCCAGGCAGCGAGGAGGAGCGGGCGGTCTAAGAAGGGGTCCCAACCCCCAAACAGCCAGGAGAGTCAGGGGAGCCTGGGTGCAGTGGGGGGGGGGCGAGTGCCGGTGGTGCAGGGCCCAGTATGGCCATAAAACCTGGGGAGGGTTCCCGGGAGCCGATCCCTCGGTCCGTGGAAGGGACTGGGGGGTTGGCGAAGTCCGGGGAGTCCAGTGATCCAGGAGGTCGCCGGGCCCAGGTGCCGCCGGCGGTACCCCCCCCGCCATCTTCAGGTCAGCATACCCAGGCTCCCCCAGGATGGTCGCACTGCCACAGCTGAAGCCCGCCATGTGTCGGCTTCCATGACCCCTCAGCTTGCAGTGGAGCGGGAGGATCTGGCCATGGAAAGGCCAGGGACTGCTCCTGCGGCTGCTATGTCATCGGGAGAGAGGCAGACACATGGTGGAGGCATTGTGCTGCGGTCATCTGGAGGTAAACAGCTTGTGTGCAGTGTGGCCAAGATGGCGCCGGCTGTTGGGGGTGGAGTAGACCGGGACCCGGAAGTGACCGCCCAAGAACCGGAAGTGCCCCAGCCGGAACCGGAAGTGCCCCAGCCGGAACCGGAAGTGCCCCGACCGAAACCGGAAGTGACCATACCGAAACCGGAAGTGCCCGTCCCGCGACCGGAAGTGCCCCCCCGCGAGTTTGCGGTGGTCGGTGGGGGCTCAGGGGACCTGGGGGATGAGAGGCCGGGGGTACAGGGGTGCCCAGCCCCGGACGCTGCAGCAGGCACCTCCAGGCACCCCCGGCAGGAGATGGACAGAGACGTTGAGGACGGTAAATTGGACGGTAAGCTGCCACCCCCCCAGGTCCCCATGGACACTGCCACAGGCCCCGAGGGGCTCCCTGCAGCACAGGCGGGGTGGGGGGAAAGTCAGGTGGGACCCCTCCCAGTGGACTGTATAGCATATGATTATATCCGGCAGTTGGAGGGGTCCCAGGGGGGCTCCCCCCCAGTACAGGTGGAGTCCCAAGGGGCTGGTGTGGTCGCGGAGGGGTCTGGGTGGGGGAGTTTGGTGGGGGTGGTACCCCCCTCTGCTGTGGTCCCGGGGGGGGGGAGCCTGTAGTCAGGCCAAAGGTGGTGGGTCAGGGTGGTCAGGGTATATCAGCGGGGTGGGTGCAACACCACCGGCAGGGATGGGGGCCCCCCCGTCCCCCCCCACTTCTGGGGGTGCTGAGGGGGGTGCCCCACTTCCGGAGAACATCTTTCGGGGGTCTCCGGAGGCCAACTTATTGTCTGCCCTAAAGGGGGGTCGCTCTTTCGCGCCCAGGTGTTGGGCTCTCGTGCCCCTCTGGACCACCTGTACAGCCGGTTTGGCGCCCAGAATTTCCGCGCCCCCCCTGCTGACCAGGAGAGGACGCAGGGGTCGGCGTGGACGAGGGGTACAGGTGGTCCAGAGAGGAGGCGTAGGAATGTTGTCCAGCTTCGGTACGAGGGTCCGGACCCCTGCCCCGCTCGAGGTGAGGTGGTGGGCCTGGTACTCTCCTTGGGTTTTGGGGTGGATGACCTTTTTGCTGTCATCCATCCCACCAACACACGGGAGTTTGATATAAGTTTTGTCACTCCCGTGTGTATGGAACGCTTTATCACCGGCTTTGGGTTGGTGAGGGGCGTTGACCCTTGGAAGAGGTACAGGCTCATTCCCATCTCCAGGCAGGAGGAGGTTAAGAACATCACCATCCTGGTGAGGAATGAGTCGCTCCCTCCGGAGGACATTGCCACCTGGCTCGGGAGGTACGGGCAGTTGCAGACCCCCCTGAGGAAGAACCTTGATGAGCGCGGGGTCTGGACCGGGGCTTGGTTGACCAGGATCCGGCTCAAGAGGGAGGGCAACAGTGTTGCCCACCTCCCTGGCAGCGCCTTTCTAGGCAGAGACCGGATCCTGGCGTTCTACCCGGGACAGCCCCGTCGTTGCTTCAAGTGCGGCAGCCCGACCCACATGAGCTCGGACTGCACGGTGGTCAGATGTGGCCGGTGCCACGAGTTTGGCCACCAGTCCGAGTCATGTGGGAAGATATGCTGCAACTTGTGTGGTGAGATGGGGCACCCATTTAGCAGGTGTCCCAAAGCATATCGGGGTTCTTCCTCAGGGGGGGGACCTCCCGGGCCGGGAGCGGCCGAAGCCCCCCCGGCGAGTGATGGCCGGGGGGGTGGGGATCCTGGAGCCCCTAGTACTACTCCGGAGGGACCAACAGGCCCATTGCCTCAAAGAAGGCGGAGCAGGCGTGGGCGTGGGGCTCCCCCCCCGGGGGACACGGGCTCGGTTGGCCAGGAGGCTCCCGATCCTCCGGAGGGCGGAGCCGGTGGGGAGGAGTCGGGGAGGCCTGGGGGTCCCGGGCCTGAGGGTCCGGGGCCAGGGCCTTCCTCTCCTAATGTTGCAGGGCCGATCCCCATCCCCCTTCCCTTTCCCCCTCCTCACCATTGCCCCTCCCCTCCACCTGGCCCTCCATCTGTTTCCCCATGCCCTCCTCCCTCATCTTCCCCTCCTCGTACCCCCCCCCTCGTCCCCCCCCTCCCAAGTCCCGTCCCCCCCCTCCCCTTCTTCTTCCCGTCCAGCTAAGTCTGGTCCCCCCCCTGTCCTCTCCCCTGTCTCTGGCCCCCCTCCTGCCTCTTCCATTCCCCCCCTTCTGGACCCAGAGTCTCCTCTGGCCCTGTGGCCATGGAGATGGAAGCTGCTCGAGCCTCATCCAAGAGGGAAATCTCGAGCAGCGGGTCCGAGGAGGGGGGTGGTGTAGTCATCTCGGAGAGGTGGCAGGAGTGGGAGCAGGTGAGACGCAAAAAGAAGAAGGGGAAGGCTGCCAGATCTGGGGGCGGGAAGTCCCCAGTGAAGGGTGGGGTTCCCCCAGGGGCACGAAGTGGGGTGTCCCTGGGGAACCCGTTTGGTATCTTCTCCTCCTCCTCGGGCTCAGAGGAGGAGGAAGTGTAGATATGTAAATATGTTTTTGTGTTTGTAGTATGAAGGAGAACATGACCACTTTCAATCATTCTGATGGCGGTACCCTCTCCAATACGGCTTGCGACCATTAATGTCGCAAGTATTCGTTCTGCGGGAGCTCGTTTTATGGCCTTCGATTTTCTCAGCCGTGTTGAAGCTGACATTTTGTTTTTGCAGGAGACCTGGCTGGCATCTGTGGCAGAGATGCATCTAGCAAAGAGGGAGTGGAGATGTGGGCCCTCCCTCTGGTCTCTTGCGGCCGAGCCCTGCAGTGGGGTTGCGGTCCTTTTTAAGACTGGTCCGGTGGCTTGCCGGCGAGTGATTGAAGTGGAGATCGGTAGATGTCTGGTGGTGGACGCTGTCGTGAGGGGGCAATTCCTCCGGCTCATAAATTTTTATGGGCCTCAAACTAGGAGGGAGAGGAGGAGCCTCCTTACGGCGGTTAAGCCTTATCTTTTTACGTCCCAGCAGGTGATTTTTGGTGGCGATTTCAATATGATCACTAGGCCCAAAGACCGGGCAGGTGCCGCCAACCCTCTGGGATATGATAGTATTTTTTTGAATAACGTAGTGAGGGAGGCCAGGTTGGTGGATGTGCACGTTCGTCACCTCCCCAACCTCACTGGTTTCACATTTTCCCGAGGTAGTAGTAAGAGTAGATTAGATAGGTTTTTTTTAAAGGAGGACTCTGTCTGCTCGGCTCCTGAGCTGCAGTCGGTAGAGTTCTCCGATCACTGTATGGTATCTGTGGCCCTGAATGTCGCTGACACTCCTCAGAAAGGGAGGGGTTTGTGGCGCCTGAATGGGTCGCTACTGGAGGATCCTGAGGTTAGGGAAGCCTATGAGGTTTTCTTCCTGGGCCAGACCTCGCTCCTTGAGGGCAACTGCTCCCGCCTTGAGTGGTGGGAAGTAGTTAAAAAGAGGTCTGGCGACTTTTTCCGGGAAATCTCTGGGTACAGGGCAGCTTCCAAGTACCAGGCTTACCAGAGACTACGCAGGCAGCTTGACCGCCTGGTGTCCTCTGGGGGCTCTCAGGAACAGATATCCGGTCTGAAGGCGCAGATGAAGGAGTGTCAGTACGACCGTCTCGCCTCCCTGGTTTTTGAGAGGGATTATGGGAAGTTTATCTCTCCTGATCCCTACAGGAGCTGTGGTGAGGTGGCGAGGTCGAAGGTCGTACATGGCCTGAAGGATGCCTCAGGATCTCTGGTCCGGTCCAGATCGGGGATCCTGGGTGTCGTCAGAGACCACTTTTCGGACCTCCTGAAGAAGCGGCCTCTAGACATGGAGAAAGTCAGGGAATTCCTTGATGAGACCCCGCTGGAAGTGGGGTCTGACCTTCCTGACTCTCTGACAGAAGAGATCTCGGTAGCTGAAGTTGAGCAGGCTATTAGCTCTTTAGCTTCTAAAAAGTCACCTGGGCCCGATGGGCTCACGGCCGAGTTCTACAAAACCTTTAAGAGCCTCTTGGCTCCTCATCTGAGGGACGTGTTTAGTGAATGTTTGGCCTATGGCCTGCTGCCTCCCTCAATGAGAAGGTCAGCTCTGATCCTACTGTCAAAGGGGAAAGATCCGTCTGTGGTGGAGAATTGGCGTCCGATCGCCCTTCTTACCACAGATAGGAAGATACTGGCAAAGATCTTGTTTACACGTCTGTCTGCTTTGGCGGGCAGGATGCTGTCTCCCTCTCAGCACTGCACAATTCCTGGCCGGGGCACTTTTAGTGCCGTCCTGAGCGTCCGGGAGGCTGTGGAAAGGTGCAGGGCTGATGGCAGCGAGCGGTATCTGCTTGCATTGGATCAGGCTAAGGCGTTTGATCGGGTGAACCACGAGTACCTTTGGCTGCTTCTGAGGAGATACGGTCTGCCTGATCAATTCGTTGATTGGCTGCAGGTATTGTATAGGGGAGCTGAGAGCTTCCCTCTTGTCAACGGTTGGGTGGGCCGGGCCTTTGCCGTGGACTCTGGCGTCCGGCAGGGGTGCCCGCTGAGCCCCCTCCTGTACATCTTTGCGGTCGACCCCTTCGTAAGGAGGCTAGACTGCGGGCGTCTGGGGGGGGTTCCGGTGGGACCTGTCGGGGGTCCGGTTTCGGCGGTGAGGGTTGTGGCCTATGCGGACGACGTCTCGGTGGTGGTATCTGGTCGTGAGGAGGCCCATTATGTGGAGTCCCAGATCGGGTGCTACTCTGAGGCGTCAGGCTCGCTGGTCAATTGGGACAAGAGTGAAGTTTTCTGGTTGGGGAAGGAGGGGGAGCAGTTCCCCCTTCCGGACGTGTTCCCCACGCCCGTACCAGAGATTCGAGTTCTTGGCATTCATTTCGGCCCGGGTGATTATCCCAAGCTAAACTGGGAGCGCAGGCTGGTGAGTGCCACTCGGAAGGTGAAGGCCTGGAAAGGTTGGAAACTTTCCCTGAGGGAAAGGGTAAGCTTGGTCAAGACGTACTTATTGCCTGAGTTTCTCTTTGTAAGCTATGTGTGTCTTTTGCCAGCATCTCTCTATGCTCGGGTCTATGGTCTGTTCTTCCTGCTGTTGTGGGAAGCAGACTGAACCTGATCAAGAGGGAGGTCACATACCGCCAGCGACGGCAAGGTGGGTTGGACATGGTCAACCCGGTGGTGTTCTTTGTCACCATCTTTGTTAAATACAATTTGCAGTCCATATTTGTGGACGAGCCTTCCTGGTGGGAGTGTTCATGCAAGGACTGGCTCTTGCTGTTCTTGAGGCAGTGGGGGGAGGGGGGGAGGCCCGGCGATCTGAGGAGATCGCATGGGTATCTCCCTTCCTATGTCCCCCTGGCATTAAAGGTACTGAGGCAGTGGCGGATAACTGCCCTGGAGGTGGGCTCTTTGGGTCGGCGGGAGCTGTACCTGAGGGTCATGGCCTCGGACATTTTGAAGCCCCTGTCTTTGAGGGACTGCCCTGAGAGGGTCCTCACGGAGGGGCTAGCCCTCTTGAATTCTTCTAGAATTCCAAGTAAGTTTTGGGATCTCGCATGGAGGTCGTTCCATGGACGACTCTATGTCCGTGCGAATCTCAAATACAGGAACCTGGGGGACAGGGACTGCCCCCGTCAGGAATGTGGTGGGACATTGGAGACCATGGACCATTTTCTGGTCCAATGTCCCTTCAACATGGAGGTTCTTACGAAGGTAGGGGGTGCCATTGGCTACCCCCGCCTTCCGGCCCTGACCTATGCTGAGCGAGTGTATGGTGATTTTGGGGTCCGCAGGGGATTTGAGTTATCGTCACTTTATTTAGTCAGCCTAGTTGTGCTTTATTACACTTGGCACGCTCGGTGTTTGGTGTCCACTAGGGACAAAATCCTGCCTGTGCATGAGGTGGTGGGCGGTATCTTTCGGGAGTTGGTGAAGGTGCGGGATCTGGAAAGGAGCAGGGTCGGGCCTGAGAGGTGTGCCCATTTATGGAGGGGGTTCCTCTTCCAGCCCCCTTAGGTCACGGCTCTGCCCCTCTCCATGGGTAGGGGCATCTATCCTTTTTCACCCCCTTAGATTTTGTTTATGGTATTTTTTTTGAAATAAGGCTACAGACATGTCTGACTATCATGTTCTTGCTCATACGTGGGTTGTAGGTATTTGTTGTTGTGATGGTGGGGTGTGTTGTGGGTTGGCGATGATCTGGACAGTAGTGGTTTCTATGGACTTTAATATTCTCCCTACTGTACCAGTGAGCCGTTTTAAGTGTTTTTTTTTTTTTTTTTTTGGCAATGATCTGGGCAAGCTTTTTCTGATGGACTATAAAGACTTTCTCTTGTACCAGTGAGCCTGTTGTAAATACCTGTTCTGGTGCTATTTATTATTTAATTTATTTTTTTTTCTTTATAAGTTATATCTTGGTGGGTGGAGGTT